>PVKU01003554.1:0-174783 GCA_004027475.1 Anoura caudifer | reverse complement strand
ATTTTTGCCTTTCCCCTTTCTTCTGTTATGACAGTTCAAAGAAGCACAAGAGGGTCTGTGCTTCTGCAATTTCAAATCACATCACAGCTTGAAATGCTCAATTTTGCATTGCAGTTACTTGGGAAAGTTTTGAGGCCACCAGTTCAGGAGAGGTTTGGGACTCTTTCCCTTTCTCCATCTTCTGATAGAAAAAGTGGTTGATCTGTTTTCATCCAACAAGTTGTAGTGCCTCCCATGTGGCTGGTACTGTGGCTGATTCTTAGAGCACAAATATGGATTAGGTATAGTCCCAGCTTTTGAGAGGTTCCTAACACTTGTTTATTGATTTTAATAATAATCATTGTGACAAGTGTGAGATGATATCTCATTATGGTTTAATTTGCATTTCTCTGATGATTAGTGATATTGAGTATATTTTCATATGTCTATTGGCCATCTGTATTTCCTCTTTGGAGAAGTGTCTACTCAGGTCCTTTGCCCATTATTTAAATTGGATTGTTTATTTTTTTTGGTATGAAGCTACATGAGTTCTTTATGAATCTTGAATTAACTCCTTATCAGTTGTCTGATTGGTAAATATGTTCTTCCATTCAGTGTTGTCTTTTCATTTTGTTGATAGTTCTTCTGCTACACAAAACCTTTTTAATCCAATGTAGTCCCATTTGGGTCTTTTTGTTTGTTTGTTTGTTTGTTTGTTTCCCTTGCCCAAGGAGATATATCAGGAAACATATTGCTAAAAGTAATGTCTAACATTTTCCTGGATGAGGCCAGTTTTATGGGAGAGCTCTGGAGGTGGCATTAAGGAAGAAAGAGATACAGGGGCCTGGCTGCCAGGTGGGCAGCAGGGCCTGCTGGAGAGAGAAAACGCTATGTTTTCAAAGTTCTTGTTTAATGCTTCTGATTAAGATTCTGTGGGTCTAAGTCTTTTAAAATATTGATATTTTTGTCTGCTATCCAAACTCAGGGTAAGGCAGGTAGAAAAGTTATATGAAACCCTTTAGTGTATAAAATTGCTTTGTTCAAAAATTGACATTGCTTCTGTTTTATAAGGGACACCTCCTCCATTGGCTCTCAAACATCATTGCTCTTGATCCACTGTAAAAATAAAATACATTAAACTTCACAACTTTATGTATACACGTACACTTCACAGCCTTCAGTCAAACAACACTGGCCCTTATTAGCTGAGAGCATACTTATGTTTTGTATCTCATTCTATTTCACTCTTTTTTTTAAGAGTTTATCTAGGTTTCAGGACACAGCAAATGGGTGCAACCCACTATTGAAAAAATATTGCTTCATGGTGGTTCCATGAAAACTGTAAATACCCACCTCTCCTCCTCAAGTAATATAATGTTAATACCTTGTGCTTTTGGGGGGAGCTTCCGGATGGGAGATCTGTGCAGGGATTGAGGGGTAGTATGGAATCCAGTGGGATTCTTTTGTGGGCAGGGGCTGCACCTTTTTGATTAACGCTAAATGCTACTGATGGAATGACCTTCCCCTGATGTTATTTACAGTTAATTTGCATGAGACAATGTCAAAAGCCCTGCCTCTTTGGTAAGGCTCACTTGTCTCAGGGTGGGCAGCAAGAGGGAGGGGCGAGTGAGGAAGAGTTTGGACATAGGGCTTAGGATGGCTCCTTCTGAGAACTTGAATGTTGCCATGCTCCCGTTATAAACTGAGTTATAACATGGAGCTTTCACAAAAATGGGATAGGGTGAGGAGGGAACTAGTGAAAGGAGCATGCTTAGCTTTAATTTGATTGATTGTGTTAAGTAGCACAACCTTGTAAAGAGAACCCAACAACTTGTATTTGTCTCTTATGGGCCTCTGGCTAGACTTTGGGTTCAGCTGGGGTCAAAGCCAGTTTGTTCTTAAGTTGAATTCATTCTGATGCTTCACACACACAAACACACACACACCCCACCCTCCACTGGAGCCCTAAAGGTTAGCATGACATCTATTCAGCATCTCAACTAACAAGAATAGGCTATAAGGGCAGATTGTCAATAGTTTGCAGAGCAAAAAAGCTAGTCATTTTGTCTTTGCACTTGGTATATTAAAATCTTCTTGTGTAATATAGTCATAGCTACATAAATATGTTTTTTCTTTTATTAAAATTATTCCAATGTCTACAAAATGCTTTCTTCTATAGAATGTTTCTGACCCACCTGCATTGATACTTGTCTGGAAAACCACATATTGGAAATAATATTTGGAAAAAAGTAAATAGCTTTTTCACAATTAAGAAAAACCATTACTTATTCAAGCCTCTAGCAAGTCTCATTATCATTTTTTATACATAACATGACATTATTTATTAAATGCAGATTCCTTTAATCCTGCAAGTACTGTTGTTAACCCCATCTTATCGCTGAGGAGACAGACCGCGTGTGAGTGATTTGTCAGCATCGCGCAGCCAGTGAGTGCTGGCGGTGGGACTGAGGGGGCGCGGCAGGCCTCCAATGCAGCTGTTCTCACTTTAAATATGTGTTTTAAAGGAAAAAATACAATATTTAATTTCCTAAAGTCTTTAGTTTTCTTCAAATGGCAACTGTAAAAAATAAAAGCATAATTCTCACACTAACATAATAAAAATGGCCAAGTGCAATTGTTCACATCTAATTACCTCTGTCAGACTAAATAAGAGTCATACAGTTCATCAGACAATCCATTATATCTAATTAAGGGAAATTACTTCGAGACAACTGTCAAGCCTATCTGAGAATGTTTCATGCTAAAATGCTTTAGAGCAGATACAGCTTGTGAACCATAAGAGAGTTCTCAGAACCAGCACACTGACCTGGAGAGACTAAAAATTCTTGACCTGCCCCTTCTCCTCTCCACATCTACCTTCAGGGATCAGGTTAGCCCTTCAGGTTTTCTTTCAGCCATTTAGGTGCCCTTTCTGTATTGCATTAAAGTTATTATTTGCACTGTTAAATCCTCAGCAGAAAAATTCCTTCGAGCTTCATGTGTGACATTTCCTTTTCTGATGCAAAGTCAGAACTATACATACATGCATACATACATACACATACAGACAGACAGACATATATGGCCCGCTAAAGAATTGTTACCACAAAGACACAAAGAATATGAACAATGAACTCTCTGCTTCTCAGATTAGACATTTAGGGCACTACAGGCCAAACCTACGTTATGACACAATGCACAGCAATGTCCTCTCTATAAACTTTAAAGCCAAAAAGAACAAAGTTGTCTAAAGCCTTCCTTTGACTAGGGACAAACATTCAATGATGACTCACTCCATCCCCAGACTATCCGGTTTTCTAAGTGTCCCAGGTGAGGAAACTAACCAGTAAGGGATAATGGAGCAGCTGTGGGAAGCAGAGAGGAGAGGAAGCCGGAGCCAGGGGTAAACAATGCAAAGATCACTCAAACTTTGTTCTTGGTCCTCTCTGACAGATGGAGAAGCTGACAGGCCAACAATCGTGGTACAGAGGTCACAATGCACCAGGGCGAACTGGGCCAAAAGTGCTCTTCACTCTGTGATACCCTGCATGAACAGAAAAGCATTGTCCTCACCTCAAAGCAGGCTGCCAAACTCTCAAACTATGCTGGCCTCCTTTTCTGCGTAAAACATTTGAGAAGCCCATGAAGCCAAAAGGGCTCTGAGTCCAAAAGGCCATATTTTCAGAACTAAATATCAAATTGGAGGTCCGTCAAAGGTATGCTGTTGTTTTGTTTTTGATTTGCATGAAAAGATGTGGAAGCCTAAATAAGTTGCACTAATTATGGGTTCCACAAGTCACTTTTACTGAATGCAATGAAATAAAATGAAGTAGATGTTGTCCTCATAAATCCAGGACAATCAGCCTTAGGAAATCAAAATAGTAAAATATTTCAGATTTGCCTCACTGACATTCAAACTGTGAAGTTCAGCGGATACTATTTCTGCTTCCCACAACTAGAGAACAATTGAAACAGGATGATAAACATTTCAGGGAAAATACATAATTTATATTTTCCCTTACCCTGGATTAAAATATGGACTCTATGGAGACAAATAACATTTCTACTTTATAAAAAAAATTCTACTTTTTATATAACTTTCCAGATTTATTCCAGTACTTTATACAATAGAGAAAATTGTTACCTGCATTTATTTGATGCATTATTTGAGAATAGGGCAGAATTTTTACCCAAAAAAGAGTCATCTATTCCACCAACTTTATATTTGAGTTATAAAATTTTTATTTATATACAACTTCAGAAATTTTGCATCTGTGTAAGGGAGATATATCCATCCAAACTTTGATGAGCTTCCTTGTCAAAATCTCAATAGACACAGTTCCTCTGTCTCATCTAGAAAAGTCAGGAAGTCTGGGATCTTAGGGAATAAGAATCCCAGGGGAATTTCCTGTCTCCTATTGAAAGACAGAGAACATGCAAAGAAATAATCAACTAGACTGTGAAGTTAGGGACGAGAAAAGATGCTCTATGCCCCCAAGACTGTCTGTGGTACTCCACTTGGAAGACCAGTAAAAATACAAGGGACTGGAATGATGCCTCTTCCTCGGCAGCTTTGGCACGCAAGTTAACTTAGAGACAACCGGCAGGACTCCTCCCACAGCTGATCAAAGCTGGGAGGGCTCTAACTACATCATGAACCTGCTTTGGGTAATCCTGCCCCTGTAATAGCCTGGAACCAGTCGGGGCAATTAGGATGTATGTCCACTAGAGAAGCTAGTGCTGGAAAAGATGTAATATCCAAAGGAGACCCTGGTTCCTACCACCTCAGGAACAAGTAAGAGTTGCATGACTGGGGTTGGGAAGGACAATAAATCAGAGAGTTTCTTACAAACCTTTTCACACTCAGCAAGTGTCAATACTGTTAGCAATCCTGTTCTACAAACAGGCAATAATATAATCATTTTACCTGCATTAATGCATTTAATCATCACCACTACCCTATCAAAAAGATAACCATTATTACCCCTATTTTGATAAACTAAAGTTTATCAAAGTTAAATAAGTTGCCCAACTTCACAGACGTGTGATGTAACCGGGAACCCAATTCAGAAAGTCTGTCCACAGACCCATGCTATTATCCATGGCACTATATTGCATATTTCTGCATGTACACAGGTAGCATATACGTGTGTAGATGTTCATGTGTGGGGGGGGTACAATGATATTAAATGCATACAGTCTGTCATAGAAACTGAATTGCTGTAAGGTATGTACTTTTATCAGCAGTACTTTGGAGTCATAAAAAGAATAAGCACGGTAAGAAACAACAGATAACAAGGTCAAAAGATTCCCAAGAATACAGAGTGAATGAGAGACTCAGCAGCTCTCCAGAGGATTCAATCTGCCCAATAAACAAGATACTTTCCTCTAGAGAAGCCATTAACATTAATAACTGTGAGCATGGAGGATAATTTTACTTGACCAGACTTTTCCTACTGTATAATTCTCTTAGTGACATGGATTGGACTAAGGCCACAGAAATGAATTTCAGCTTTGTTGAATTCAGATCATCAGTTTCCCTGGTAGCCACTATTTATTATTAGGAAATCCAAATCACACTAGAGGAGCAGTGCTCCCCACCGCCCATGTGATGGGTGGGTGAGACGGGGCATCAGAGAAGGTGTTTA
This sequence comes from Anoura caudifer, assembly GCA_004027475.1. NCBI lineage: Eukaryota > Metazoa > Chordata > Mammalia > Chiroptera > Phyllostomidae > Anoura > Anoura caudifer. The sequence continues at coordinate 169,156 of PVKU01003554.1, read as the reverse complement.
GGGACAGAGAGGATCGCGGAGGACCAGCAGTGCCTGTCCCTCTGTGGATCCGGGTACCCTGCTTCAAAAGACATAAGCAAATCAAGCAGAAGAGCTCTAGATAAATCACCTGATAATGTTTCATACCTTCAGGGAGATGGATGCTTAAATTGACAAGATCATTAATTTTTTGCTATACCTTTTGCATTTCCAGGAACAGAGGTTCCACCTTGCCTTTGAGTGCCTCATCTGTTTTTTTACAGCATTGGCAGAAAAGAAATTCTTCTTCTGCCCAAGAATAACCTTTAGTTTGGATTAAATCTAATTCCCTTGAATCTTTCACAAGGACAGAAAACTGTTTTGCGCCCTCCTCATAGGGGTACCTATTATCGTGGGCAACATGATATCATCCTTTTGTACTTTTCATAGTTTTTAATTTCTGCTACACTTCTTGGGGGCTTCTGTAAGGCCCCTGTGTATTTTTTTTTTTACTCCACATTAAATAATTTCTTAAAATAGTATTGAAAAAATACTTTTTATGGTAGAAAACTGGAGAAATACTGAAAAGCTCAAAGAAGAAACTTTTGAAAACACATATTCTCATTTTTCAGAGCAAACAACTATTTTTATAAGTATCTTTCCAGTCTCATCTGCCAATGCACATGTGTGCTTTTGTGACTGCTTTCCCATGTCACTGTTACTCTTTGCTACAGACTAGTAGACTGCAGCCTAAGTCTGCATAGACTTCACATTGTCTATGAATTCTGTGAAGTTATCTACAAAACTTAATGTAGGCACATGTGTGCTTTCTTTCCAGGAGGGGAGTTGACTACTTCCATCAGATTCCCAAAAGGGTATATGAACTGACAAGAGTTAAAAATGCTCATTTAGTAACAATACTTTTAAGGTAATAGTCTACCATGTTAACCACTCTTGCTATTATAAATTAAACTGCAATAAACCCTTGAATAACTAAATTTTTTCATGACACTTCAACAATTTCTTTAGGGGGAAAAATCCTAGATTACAGATTAGAATTTCTCCAAGAATATTTACAGTTGAAGGCTTTTAATATGTGCTATCAAATCACCCTGAAGAAAGGCAGTATCATTCAAAGTCCCATGGGCCTACATGAAAATGGCCCTTTTTTCAAACGAGCAACACTGAGTCTTATATTTTGAACTTTTCCAATTTTATTGGCTAAACTAAAATACTAGTGTTTGGGGTGGGCTGGGATGGGGGTAAAAGGCAAAAAACTACTTGAACAACAATTAAAAAGATATATATATAAAAAAATAAAATACTAGTGTTTGAATATTTTTTCTTTTTAAGTTCAGGGAGCAGTATTATTTGTAACACACTAGTGAGGGATTCACACTACTCAGAGCATAAAGGGAGGGTAATGCCTGACCTGACTGGTCCTAGCTCCACTCTCGCGGTAACATAGTGTTGAAATCAGCCCTGACCCACAGGTCTTTCAATATAATGATTGTGATTAGCTAATCTTGTAATGATTTTTATGGTTTTGGTTTCCTAAGTGCTTACTCTCACCCTTGTATAATTGTCTTTTGTACTGTTTGTCCAGGACGCAGCTTCCTATTTAGTATCACTTGTTCTGTTTGATGTAGTATCACCTACAAGCTAAATAAGCACATTCTTAGTGTCTACTATCAAGAAAGCAATGATTTTGCCCTGGCTGGTGTGGCTCAGTGAATTGAGCGCCGCCCTGTGAACCAAAAGTTTGCCAGTTCAACTTCCAGTTGGGGCACATGCCTGGGTTGCAGGCCAGATCCCTGGTTGGGGGCATGCAAGAGGCAACCAGTCGATGTGCATTGGTATTTCTCTCCCACTTTTTCTCCTTCCCTTCCCTGCTCTCTAAAAATAAATAAATAAAATCTGTGAAAGGGAGAGAGCTCTGAGGATGATAACATCACTTGACATATGCTCCTCAGATTGATACCAGATCTTGGAAACCATTTCTGGAAGGATCATCCAGTAAATTTTCTGCCTAACTGTAACTCTGGAATTGAACTCTGGCTAAACAGAGCATAAAATCACACCAAAATCAACAGAGATAAGAGTGGCCAGAAGGCCCTTGCGGTGATTAAGGGTGTGAACTCTGGCAGTTAGAGAACCTGGGTTTAAACCCCAACTCTTTAGCTTGCTATCTGTCTAATTTTGGGCAAGTACTTGCATGGGTGTAAGCTTCACCACACTTTAAATGGACTGATAAAGGCGCTTGCTTGGTGAGTATGCCAGGAGTTGCCTTCATGGAAAGTTGTAGTACTCTCTCTACACAGTATTTGTGGACTCTCATATATGATACAGTAACTTCACATTGCCCTTCTCCACCCATGTTCTGTCTCCCTTTCAAGCCTAACTTTTTTCCATTTTATTTCTTATTATCTTCTATAGGACATATTTACTTGTTTTTCATCTAATATCTCTCACTGTAATGTAAACCTCATGAGGGCAGGACTTTTTCATTTTGTTCTCTGCCTTCATGCTAGCACCTTGTGGAATCAGTGAATAGGGTCATTGTGGGGATCGAACGATCCAGGGTGTATATAGCCATGTATTAGTTTCCTACAGCTGCCATAACACAGTACCCTAAACTGATTGACACCAGAAATTTATTGTCTCACAGTTCTAGAGCCTAGAAGTCCCAGGTGTTGGCAGGATTGGTTCCTCCTGAGAGCTGTGAGGGAGAATCTGTTGCATGCCCCTCTCCCAGTTTCTACTGGTTTCTGGCAATTATTAGAGTTCCTTGGCTGGGACATGCATCTCCCCAGTCTCTGCCCTCAGCTTCATGTGGTGTTCTCCCCATGTGCATGTTGGTCTCCGTGTCCAAATTTCCCTCCTTAAAATAAGGACACATTCACACTGGATTAGGGCCCACCCCAATGATCATCTCTAAAGATTCTACATTTCTAAATAAGGTTACATCCATAAGTACTGGGGTTTAGGACTTCCACATTTTCAGAGGAGACCCCATTCAATCCACAACATGTAGATAGCACAGTGCCCTGCACTCTGCTGGCCCTCAGTAACTATTAACTCTTCTTATATGTTCACATGATAGGATCATTGGCTTAAGAGAAAACTAATTTGGTCTAGCATTACAGGTTCTCTCTCTGAGGAGATACTAACCACACTTGCTGCACCTCCCTCCCCCTTGGCATGACTCTGACTTGAGTAATGACCCATGGGGAGAAGAGGCAGCTATGAAATCAAAGCCTTCGCCATCATTGCAAAACCATTATTTTATAGCCAAGAAAGGAGAGGCTAAAAGGCAGTGACTCCTGTGAGGTGTTACAATAAGTTAAAGCAAAAGCAGGACTAGGACCCAGGTGTTCTCACTCCTGGGTCCTTTCCTCCATTATATAAACCTATCTACATATATTTAAAATAATTATGATTATGGATATGTCAAAAATAGGTTGATTAGAGAATATTTTACTCATAGATTAATTTGAATGATTAACACCAAATAGAAAAAAAGTTGACTAGAAAAACAACTGACTGATAACTGTAGTCAATCAACCTTTGATAAAGAAGCAAAGGCCATACAAAGATAGTCTCTTCAATAAATGATGCTGAAATAACTAAATGCAGAAAAAGAAAGAATATAGCTACCCTTCACAAAAATTAATTCAAAATAGATAATATTCCTAAATGTAAAACACAAAGCTATCAAACTCCTAAAAGACCATACAAGAGAAAACAAAGATGACATTGGGTGTGGTGATGCCTTTCTCGATACAACGCCAAAGACAGGAACCATGAAAGAAATAACGGACAAACTGGACTTTGTTAAAATGTAAAATATCTGTTCTGTGAAAGACATTACCAAGAGAATTAGGAGACAAGCCACAGAGTCAGAGGAAAAGTTTGTAACAGAGATAAGGGAGTGTTATCCAAAATCTACAAAGAACTCTTAAAACCCAACAATAAAGAAACAAACAATGTGATTTAAAAAATGGTCCAAAGAACTTAACAGACACCTCAACAAAGAAAATATACAGGTGGCAAATAAGCATCCAAAAAGATGCTCCACCTCAAGTGTCATCAGGAAAATGCTAATTAAAACAACAATAAGATACTACTATCTTTTAATGGCCATTAAAATGGCCAAAATCTGGATCACTGACAGTACCAAATGCTGACGAGAATGTGGAACAACAAGAACTCTCACTCATTGCTGGTAGGCACGCAAAAATGGTTCCCCCACTTAGGAAGACAGTCTGATGGGTTCTGATAAAGCTAAACATACTCTTTATCATATGATGCAGCAATCATACTCCTTGGTACTTACCCAAAGGACTTACAAATTTATTTCCACACAAAAACCTGCACATTGATGTTTATAGCAGCTTTATTTATAATTGCCAAAGCAGATCTGGAAGTGACCAGATGTCCTTCACTAGGTAAATGGATAAATAAATTGTGCTACATCCAGACACTAGAATTTTATTCAGCACTAAAATTAAATGAGCTATCAAGCCATGAAAAGACACACAGGAATCTTAAATGCATATCACTAAGTGAAAAAAGCCAACCTGAAAAGGCTACACGTTATATGATTCCAAATCTATGACATCCTGGAAAAGGCAAAACTTTGGACACAACAAAAAAAATCAGTGATTGCCAAGGGGTGGTGGAGATGAGTGAGGTATAGAAAATATTCTATATGCTATTATAGTGATGAATGCATGTTATTATACATTTGTCCAAACATGTAAAATGTACAGCATCATGAACCGTAACATAATCTATGGTCTTTGGGTGAATATGAAGTGTCAATGTAGGTTCATTCTTGGTTGAAAAAATATATACCACTCTGGTGAGTGATGCCGATAATGAGGCAGGTTATAGGAGGGGTGGGGGTACAGGGAATATATGGGAAATCTCTCTCAATTTTGTTATAATGTTAAAACTGCTCTTTAAAAAATTGTATCAAAAATTGAGATATTTCTGGCCAAAATTAACTACCTTATTTAATCAAATCTAATATTTCATCTATTGTACGAGACATCATTATTTTATCTACCACCAAAAAAGAAAAACACTGCCAATTAATGTGTGCCTACATTTTAAGAAAGATTGCTCACAAAATTTGAGGTGTTTAATTGTGAAAGTATCTTGAGCCTCAAAAGTCATAAATATGGTAGCATAGTCCCTCAGTCACTGGACTAAAATTCTATTTATAGAAATTCTGTTTTCTAGACCGGCCTCATATAATGCAGCTTGATGGAAAGATAAGTAAAATAGACTTTAAGACACACAGAGCTGTCCACTTAGACCCCTCGAGTGACCTAACACACCCTCCTGATGTTTCTCTCCTCCAGGAATAGGAAGTGACCAGCGGGAGAGAACATTTTGAATCAAAGAGATGAAAGTGGAGATGAGAGGAACGCAAAGCAATTTGCTGCCAAGGCAAATATATAGGCAAAGGGAAATGACACAATGACATTTCCTTCATGATTCTCTGAAGGGAAATTACAAAGAATGCATCAACCAGTATCTGGAACTGAGACAACAGCTGGGGAGGTATGACGAGCCTCCCCCCACCCCCCTTAAGGATTAAGAACCTGCGAGATTTATTCTAGCTGTCCATCGCCTGGCGCAAGACCAGAGTTGACTCTGTCTGGTATTTACAAAGAACTGATGAGGGGCCAGTTGGCTGCCAGGGGCATGTTTCTGTATCATTTGTCACACACAAAGTGCTCTGCAGCTGGAAACAGAGTCATGATAGCTGTAGCCGATCAAGCCTGGCAATGGAACCAGCCATCCCTCCCTTCTAGTCCCAACCCCTTCCTCAAGAGCAAACAACTGGCAAAAGCCCAGCAGCGTTCAGTGAGAAAGGATCCAAGGAGGCTGTGGGGTATGGTTGAGCCGGTAGAGACAACTGGCCATGACAGTCACTCACTAAGTATTCATTCCATACCCACTATGTGCCAGGCCGTGGGGATACAGTGGGACACAAGACAGTACATGCCTCCTGGATTTTTGATTTGGAATAATTTTTGTGTCCTGGGTTCCTTGTATCTACTTCCAGTGGCAAGGGAAGGAAACTGCCATAGCTCGTCCCAAAGTTGTCTGTTCAACAGCTCCACACTCTGCCACCAGCTCTCATTTTCCAACCCTCCCAGCCTTTCCACACATCAGTCACAGGAACACCAGCTCAGCAGAGCAGCCCAGGAGAATGAACAGCCCGGCTAAGTGAAGAAGTCAGCATTTCATCACAGTTCTGGAACATTTGGAAGTGGCTCACAGTAGAAAAAGGAAAAAGGACAGATCAGAGGGGCAGGGTTGAGATTAACAAGATACAGTGTCGCCTCACAGCCCCCAACCGTGTGCTGCCTGTGTCTGTGCCGTTTTCTCTGGAGGATAAACACTGATGGCCATTCAAGCTGACAGTGGGAGCTGGACAGTTGACATTTACAACAATGCTCAATGCAAATCAAGGCACTTGCCCCCAGAAATGGAATTTCATAGATTTATCCTTTGAAAGGCCACTTCTCTGACTAGTCTGGGTCAGCAGTTAAACTGAAAGAGAAATATTTCTATTATTTGGCAGATTTCTCCAAAGCGTCTAGTTCATTAGGCACGAGAGACCTTTAAAAGTCTGATTCTGATGTGGTTGTCAAGCAAACAGAATGGGAAAACATCAAAGAACAACCCATTTCCAGAAATGATTAAATACTTCCTCTTCAAGTCCCTGGTGTTCCGATTGCGGGGGTTGGACCTTGCAGCCCAGGTGTCCTGGCACCATTCCAGCTCTGCAAATGTCTGCAAATAACATGCTCCGATAACTCTCAAGGCTTCACCTTGAATAAGCAAAACTTTCCATGCATGCCACTGCCACTTGCTGTTCCAGAGATGGATTAAAACCCAGAGCTACTCAGTAGTTGGCTGACCTTGAAAAGCCGCAAAGACTCAGGGCTTTGCCCCTGCCGTTCCTTCCACCTATGCAATTGTGACCCTACAACAATCAGTGATTCCCAGATGCACTGTTTTATTTTCCTCATGGCATTCAATATTTGAAATTATCTCAATTATTGGTTTGTTTGTTTATTACAATTGTCGGCCGGAGAACAGAGAGTGCGCCTGCCTTATTCACCTCTGAATCCTTGGTTAAAAGGATGCCTAGCACTTAAATGCCCAAAACATATTTGAAACATACATAAACGAGTCATTCAGGGGGTGGGAGCTGGAAGGAGAGGCTCCTACCCTGCACAATGCCACTCAATATTGCTTCTCCCCAGAAGCCCAGAGGAGACCACGGGCACGTAGTGTCTTACTTTCAAATCAGTCCTCCAATCAGCTATTTAAATAAGAAATATAATCTCACTGAACACCCCCCAAAAATGGGTCATTCAAATTATTCAAGCCTAAGTTTTACAATAACGATCATGATGATGATGATGATGATAAAAGATAATACCTGCCTTATAAAATAGTTTTAAAGATCAAGTGAGATTATATTAATAAAAGCAGATCCTGGCACATTTAAGGTGTTCAATTAACATTAACTTACAAATGTATTAGCACTCCCAATTCCACAAAGCACTTTCCTCGGGTGACTTTCCAGAAACAAAAAAATCTGAAATAATTTACATAGTTATTATATATCATATTTATAACATTCTAAGCTACCATCCACTGAAAATGCATTATAAACTTTTAAAAATTTTGTCGGAAAATAAAAACACTGTAATTATCACCTGTAAGGCATGCCAATTTTAAAAATGCAGGAAAGTGAAAAACTGTTTTTTAAAATGTGGTATTACCTCTCCCTGGGAAAAAAAATTAAGCAATGCTTTGGCTCAAATGAGTAACTATCTGTACAAAACTTCAGGTGATGCAATTGGGTGGTGGAAAGGGTTGTAGGTGATGCTACTTCCTGGCCCGAAATTGGAGTGTGAGCAAATGCTCTTGTTTTTAAACTAGGAAGTAAGCAAAATAATGAGCAGACACACAATTAACTCTCAATTAGCCTCAGTAACTGGCATCAGGATATGCTTAACTAGTCAAATGCCCTGAGAAATCAGATTATTGGAATGCAGTGGCTGTAAAGAACAGAATATGGGGACACCCTCCTTTTACCATTTGAGAAACAAAGATTAGCTAAACTCCCTTTCATTAAGTGAAATCAGATTTGTCTGCTTTCCGGTGGAAATGCTGATGTGCGGGGGATGGTTTTTTGTTTGTTTTTCTACACTCACCATGCTGTTCAGGACTTACTTACTTATAAGTAAATAACTGGAAGCTTGTATCTTTTGACTACCATCACCCATTTTGCCTTCACTTATTTTAATTTTATAGTCTCATTCTTCCAGCATGCCGTTCCTGGGCAGCAAGGTTAATGACCAAATAACAGGGTGACAAGAAAATAAAAGGCTGAGAAGGTCCAGCAACCCAATAGTCAAGGCAGGATGGACCCATCCTCCTTTCCCTTATGAATACCCAGTTTCTTCCACTGATTGAAAAGTACTGCAGGCCCATCCATAGCAGGTAATGTACCTCCTCTTTTTCCCACTTCTCACTAACTTGAGTCAGCAACAATGAGAGTTTAAAGGTTCCAGAATAAACGCTGGGATCCTAGAGAAAGAAGACAAGAGGGATTTTCTTATTAAAGCCTTGTCACTGATGAACATACTTGAGGTGAAATTCTCCCATAATGAGATGCCAGTTTATTTTTCCTTGTAGACCTTCTCATACAAAAAGGAGTTAGACTGAGAGGTCATGGTGTGTTCCGGGTCTCCAGACTAGGCCAACGCGGTGCCCTGTGGTGCGTTGGAAGCAGAGGGCACCACCAGCAAGTCACGGTCTTTGCTTACATTTCTCTGTGCCTGCCCCCTCAAACAATAGACTGTGGGGAGAGGAGGAGGGAGAACAAGGACAAAATTAAAAGGTCGATTTCCAAATGGGACATCAGTACATCTTCGTAAGCCATCTGCCAACTCCTGGGTCTGCTTATCCTTTATATTGTCTCAGAAGGCAAAGTGGCCTAGTTCTTGGAAGAAGACAAATTTTTTAAAGCTTCAATAATCTTTATCCACTGACCTGAATAAAAGGGGCCATGTGAGGACAGGAGGAATTTCCAAAGCTGTGAATCCAGACAAGGAGCACTATTTCCAGAAAAGGCAAAAACCCAGGTTCAGATGTGAAATGCTGAAATTTCACTGCGATTTTTGTTTTGGTTTGCTTTGTTCTGTTTTCCCTAAAAGGAGCTTATAAATCAATTGCCTTCTTTGTGCCTTTCTCTATACAATACAAGGCAGATTGCCCAAAGGGGAAAAAATCCCTCCATCCTTGTCAGACTTAATAGCAGCTGGGGTCTGGGCACCTCGCACTGGAACGGGGGCAGCCATGTGCGGTGCTTTTAAACCTTCCCCCCTTTTCAGCTCCAGCTTCCTGTCCTCAGCAGCAACCCGAGACCGGCTTCCCAGCGGAGCCAGGCACGCCTCTGCCGCCCTCCTCCCTGCTCTGAACACCAGCCCAGCGTGCATTTCCTATGACACAACCCCACTCCACAAGTTCTAGGAGCTCTGGAGGGACCCCATTCAGATAACCAGCTGACCAGATAAGCCTGTCAGGGGGTCACCCACCCTGTGCTTGGCAAGCAAGTCAGCTGAGTAGCTGCAAAAGAAACAGGATGTCATCAGGAGGTGGATTCTTATACTTTTAAATGCTATTCTGCCACAAACCACATGTATCCAAAATGAAGGAATGAATACTCTGATCCAGATAAAACTTTGTTTGTTCCAGAGCTCTCTTGGGTGACTAAAAAGCCCCTTTCCTTTTCACTGACAACCATGTTAGTATATTCTGACACCTTCCCTATACATCCCAAAGGATTTTTTAAAATCAGCAGATGAAGTCTTTGCAAAATGTGATCAGCCAACTGTTAATCTGGAGCAGTGGAGAGCTGCCTGAATAAGTCCACTGGTTCGGTGTTAATACAGTTAGTCCAAAGAGATATTTAAACTACTTGTTTTAGCTCTCTTACCAAGTTTTTACTTCCGATCAGGTGAAGTAGTTTCTCTGAAAATGTAAGCTCGGTGTTTCACTGAGTGATTTAAGATCTTACGAACACAGCATTTGCTCATCTAAATCGAACCAAGAAAGCGTGAATGTCCCAAATCAACAGCTTCAAACCCCATGGACCCTCTGTAAGAAATGCACTTCACATCGCATGCTCCCACCTGGGTGCGTACCTGAAGTTTCACAAAACAGAGCCTCACCCTTGCTAGTTTCTATTCAATATCCATCTTTAAAAAAATCCTGTTGGAAGTTGAACCCCACTACAGTCATGTGCCTCATTACAATGTTTCGGTAAAAAATAGGGCTGAAAAATTTCTATCACCTGATGATGTCATAAGGCTGTGAGGGTGTAACGTCGCAATGTCGCAACATCCCAGGGCAAGACATTACTACTTAAATGTAATTATGTGTTTGTGGTGATGTGGTGTAAAGAAACCTACTGTGCTGCCAGTCATATAAAATTACACATAAACTGTATACAGTACATACTACAGGTTTATGTATTTGCCATACTTTTATCATTATTTTAGAGTGTGTTCCTTCTACTTATAAAAGATAAATTTTGCTGTAAAATTCATACTATGTCACGCTACACTGGGAGCAGCCTCACACATCTTGTGTTTGCAGCATCTCTTGGTTGCATCATTTTCTCTTGTGCTTGATTTAATCTTGTGTTTTGTACAATTAAATACTGTACAGGCTTGTAGCCTGGGAGTAACAGACTGTACCATAGAGCCTAGGTGTGCAGCAGGCAACACCTAGTCTAAGTTTGTGTACATACACTCTGCTGTTCACACAACGACAAATTCACTGAAGGATGCCTTTCTCAGGATGCATCTCTGTCATTAAGTACTGCATGGCTGTATATACTGAGTTGGAAACACACTAATGGGTTGAAACTAGCATTTTTTAAGCTACGTTTCAAGTTATATCCAGGAAAAAACCTACTAAAACTCCCCTTTCTAATTTTCTAATACTTAATGCTCTTAAACATCCACATGTTATCAGAAACGCATTGTTATGTTTCCAGGGTGAAAGAAGTGGTAAGGGGTGGACAGGATTTAAAAAGTATATTGTACCAGAAGAAAACTTTTAGAGAGATTGAGGAAATGGCTTCAAACCTCCCCAAAAGATGACTCATAATGCTTCATTCAGCCAACAGATTCTGAGTCCTCCCACGGACCAGGTTCACGGTGGGGCAGGCTAGACACAGGAGTATCAGGATTCTTTGCTGCTTCTATATTCACCCCACAGACAGACCTTCTACACACAGTGGTCACTAATGGAGCAGCCTAGGCAGAAGCTGCCTCTTTGCTCTTGTTCCAGGAAACGGATGCTCAGCAGCCCAAGTGCCAAACCCTCACACCGGAAGCTGCAGGAAGACCTGAGCTCTGCTCCACTTGCATTTCCTCAGGGAGGGAGGAGGAACCCCTAACACAGAGGTCATCCCTGGAACACCACCAAGTTTTTCTGACCAAACCCTAGTTACTCACCTGACAAAAAGCAGACAATGGAATTTGATTATATTCAAGAGTCTGAATTTTATTTTTGATTAATTGCAATATATTTTGCATCCTGGCAGGTATAAAGAGTTTATAAAGCACTTTTCCCAGCTTCACCTTGCTCCTTCTATTCCCTCTCTTGATAGACAAGAAGCAAGGGAGGGAGGGAACGGAGCAAGAAGAGGGGGAAGAGGAGGAGAAAAGGAAGGAAGGGAAGAAGGAAGAAATGAAGAAAAGAGGGAGAAAAGGAGGGAGGGAAAGGAAAATAATAAAGCTAGGATCTAATCTGATCTCAGTTCAGTTAAACCCAGATAATTTTCACTTGTACCTTTACAGTGGATCTTACAAAGCCACATGGAACCAAAAAAATATTTGGAGTCTTAGCTAGTTCTCTTTTAAAAAGTAAAAAATAAGGTAAAACTAATGTCATTTAAAGTTTAAAGTGCATTGTCAGTGCCTTTCTAAAGATAATGAGGAGTAATCAACAAATGGTGTGAAGACCACCCACCATTATCATTTTGTCCCAAATAGCCCCTGTGGATTTCCTATGTCTTCAACCATTTTCAGGGTTCCCCACTCCACCGGCTCAGTTTCTGCTTCTTTTTTCAGTCAGTCCAAACATCAAAAAGTGCCCACAGCTAACATTAGAATCAATTATTCATTTTCCAAAATGGCTTTATGATGTTGGGCATAGGGTTGGGGACAGTAGGCCGCCAGCAAAACAGGGATTTAGCAAAGGATGGCAAGCACAGACTAAAAATATTTTCTGAAGAATTAAACATAAAGTGAACACTCAACCTCTGTCCATTTAATTCCAAAGGCCTTCAAGTTTTCTCTTAATAGCATCTGAATGCCCTTGAAGATCTCACTTCAACTGATTGCCTTCCTGTCTCCATCCTCACCACCAGACAGGCAGCATTTCCAAGCCAATCATGAAGCAAGTGCTCAACTTGGGATGAGTCTGAGGTAAGTGTTTGCACTCACACTCCATTTTGATCTGGGTGCACAAAAAAATTAATGTTTGATAGGTTATCAGCAGGACCCAATTTATTAAATTTTCTTCCCTCAACAGGAATTTGAATTTACACAAGATCATGTTCAGAATTCCCTGATATCAGCAAGTGAAAAAGTGTGTGTGTGTGTGTGTGTGTGTGTGTGTGTGTATGTGTGTGTATTTTAGAAGTTCACTAAAAACTTCAGCTCAGCCCTGACTGTTGTGGCTCAATAGGTTAGGTGTCCTCCCAAAAACCCAAAAGTTGTCTGTTCGATTCCCAGTCAGGGCACATGCCTGGGTTGAAGACAAGGTCCCCATTGGAAGCATGTGAGAGGCAATAGATCAATGTTTCTCTCACACATCAATGTTTCTTCTCCCCCTCTTTCTCCCTTCCTTCCTCTTCTCTAAAAATAAAGAAACAAATTTTTTATAAAAAAGCCTTCACCTCAGGGTCAGAATGAAGGCACGTAGCCCTCCCTAGATGTGAAAACATTCTCCATAGGAGAAATCAGCTTAATGATTAAGAAATGTTACAAGTTATATCCATGTTCCCATAGAACAGGGGTGTCAAACTCATTTTCACCAGGGGCCACATCAGCCTTGCAGTTGCCTTCAAAGGGCCAAATGTAATTTTAGGACTGTATAAATGGAACTGCTCCTTAACAGTTAAGCGAGAGCTCAGTGCTGCTGCCGGATAGAAACAAGGTGGAGGGCTGGATCTGGCCCGCGGGTTTTGTGTTGGCCACCTGGTGCCATAGAAGAAAGGCACCACCAAGCCAGTGTTTGTCACCTCCGGGAGCACCTCCCTAAGTCAGGCTTTCTCTGACAATAACCATGTCGCAAATGTTCTAGTACAAATCAGAAGAACTGGGCTTCAAAACACCAGCTTTGCCCTCTACTAGCCTTGTCACTTGGAACACATCAGTAAAACTCTCTTGGCCTGTTTCCTCAAAAACGAAGGAACACAGACACATGAAATCTCATTTAAGAAACACCAGTACCTGATAAGATGATCTCAAAAATCGTTTTCTATTTATAACATCCTATTCTAAAAATAGGAATCATTTTGACCCCTGACAAATATGTATAAAGTTGAAAATACCCAAACTGCCCATGAGTCCCTCACACATAAAAAATGCCCCTTGAGTTTGGAATGGAAGTTAATGTCACACCAAGTCACAACTCCCAAGCCAGGGTCATTCATTCCTTCCTTTATTCAGACAGTCAATAAAATGGATTGACCATCGGCTACATGCCAGGCATTCTATTGCGCATAAGTGAACCTCAGAGAGAGGACAACAGATTTCAAAGCCAGCAGCTCTGTAGAGAGGTGGGAGGTGGTGGGCAGACTAGGAAAGAAAGAGAAGACTGTGTCAGCGTACTCCTTCCAGCGCAGGGGTCCCGCCTCTTTCTCATCATAAATATCTATGAAGTTATAGAACACTCGGTATGAAAAGGAAACTAGAAGAAGGCGCACTAATTTTTTTTAAATAGACATCAGTTTTTAGAGCAGTATTAGGTTCACAGCAAATTGAAAGGAAACATACAGAGATTTCCCAGACGCTCCCTGTCTGCACACACATAGAGCCTCGCCCATTATCAACACCCACACCAGACTGGTACATTTGTTACAGCTGATGAACCTACACCAACACATTATTGTACTTAGTCATCCCTTGGTACCCACAGGGAATGGGTTATAGGACCCCACTCAGATTCCAAAATCCACGAATGCTCAAGTCCCTTATATAAAATGGCATAGTATTTCCGTACGATCTACACACATCCTCCCATAATCTAGTAATCTCTAGATTATTTATAATACTTAATACAATGTAAATGCTAAGTAAATAGTTGTTATACTGTATTGTTTAGGGAATGATGACAACGAAAAAAGTCTGTACATGTTCAGTACAGACATGAGCCAGCATCCTAAGTCTATATAGTATACATCAGCAACAATGCAACTTTTTAATGAATGTTTTAGATTTGCGGTCAATCGATTGAATCTGCATGTGGAACTGCAGATGGAGAGGGCCTACTGTATTTTTGCAACAGATGAAATTTGCATGTAACACTGATAATCAAAATATAAAACCACCTGTTAATCTTTAGGGTGTTGGACTAATCTGTTTCTTTCTTTCTAACCTGACCCCTCAACCCTTAAGCAACCAGACAGGAACGACCTAAATATGACACAAAGTGCTTCTGAGAGCCGAGCGATCAGCTGACAAAGCATGGAGACTCACGATCAAGGACGGCAAACTCCCTTCGCCACAGGAACAGCGTTGGCTGCGAGGACGGCCCTTGGAGTCCACGCCACTTTTGAGTACTCCCTTTCTAACCCTCCCCCTACACACACCCAATACAGTTCCAGCTCATAAAGCCTCCATAAGGTCTTCGATTGACCAGGAGTTTGGGAACAATCTTTTTACACTCTTGGCAATCCTAATTTAAGCCATGACCCCAAGATAGATACCAATAGTTTAAGGACTCTCAGAGCTCGGAAGTGACACACCTCCCACTAAGGGATGTCAGACACTGTGAGAGGTGCTTTTTCAAACTACATAGGCCCTCTGCTATCCAGTCCCTCGTGAGTCAGATTCAGATCCACCTGTGGGGTGAGTACCACCTTCGTCCCTTGAGAATCACTGCCCTGGTGAAGCCTAGAAATTAAGCGGAGTGTGCTGATGTGGAATGACAGGTTAAGAATCCCTATGCTAGAAGATCATTAGCCACAGTACAAAGGCAGAGAACAAGAAGAAGTTATCTCCATTTGCCTATCCTAACCAAAATACTTAATTAAAATTAACTCTAGATATTAAGTTAAAATCATGCACAAAAAAAAAATAACATGATTATGTTCTAATATGATAAATATGTTCTGCTTAGTTCCTTACATAAGGGAATATTGGCTCCTATATTTAAGGAGCCAAGAAAGTTAATAAGAATGTATATGATGAATAAAAAGACTTTTTTGCTAGACTCTACCTACACGTAAGAACTTTGCTTTATTCATCAGGGATCATTTCAGCAGAGTTCTATTTGTGGGCATCACTACGGTAAGAATGGGAAAAGAAACAGCATTACAAATAGGCCTGAACTTCTTTTGAGTGCTAGCTTGTAATTCCAACTCTCCCCTTCTCTGCTCTGACTGGCTTTTCCCTTCACTGGATGGGCAGGTGGGGGACAGGGACACCTCCTGGGGACAGTAAGTGCTGTAAAGATCTGAGCTCAGAGCTCAGGGCCGGGTCTGAGGCTAAAGAGTAGGTTGTAGTCCCAGGCGGATTACAAGCTTTGTGACATCGGTTAAGTCTTGACTCTTTTGGGTGCAGAATCCTCAACTGTGAGAAGGAAGTACCGTGTGATCGCTAAGGTCCCTTCCAGCCTTAACTTCTGATCTTGGTGTTTGGGGTAATTGATCCAACTGGTACACCAACCTGGAGCTTTTAATAATAAGGAATCTTCTAGAGAATTACTTATAATCAACAAATATTTAAGTACACTATCCTAAACAACTAATTATAGGCATCTCTGCCTACATCTCTGATTCTTACCATCAGTCCCTTCTTAGGAGGAAGTAGGTAAATGCCCTCTGGTCAGTTTCTAGTCATGCCCACTAAAAATAATGACCTCTGCCCTCTAGTTATTAACATTATCAAAACTAAATTCGGGTTCAAACACAGGCAAATTTATTTCCCTTTCCTCATTCGCAAATCAATTTTAAACGAGTACTTATATTTACTAGGCTCAGGATTAGCACCCTGTACCCAGCCTGTTAGGCCTTCAAATTCCTCTCAGTGTGATGTGCTGGGCAACCCAACACCTAAAGAAGTAGCAGGATGAAGCTGCTTCTCCATCAGGCCCTGGGAGCCTCATGACACCTTCTGAACACAAAGGAATAGCTGCCAATGTGTGTCATAGCAGGGATGTGGTGAAAGGGAACATCTGGGGAAAACTAGCAAGAAATGTAAAGTAAGGAAGACAAAGACATATTTCCCCAGCACCTTCCTGAAAGAAAAGCTAGATGCTTCCCAAACAAAGAAGCAGCAAGGCTTTTCTTCATTTGCCCTCCCTGAGTCTTGGAGGTAACTGGGATTATGTTTAATTATATTCAGGGAACTAGTTGTCTCAAGTGTCTCAGCTGTCTTGTTGAGGATGCAAAGTATGGGGGTAAGTAATCTCTAAAGGGGTAGATTGTGGGACTGCAGGCAAAAGGCCGCTCATTATAATAACTAAGTGCATGCAATCCACAGTCTCTATGACCATGCATGCCCACCCCCACCACGCCTGAGCTGGGGAGCACTTACATTTAATGGAGCTCTGCCTCCAGCTGCAAAAACTTATCTCAGACGTGCAGCTTGGCGGGCCAAGGTGAAAAGAGACTTGCAGAGGGAAGCTGCCATTAAATCACACAGTAGAGACAACTACTTGCTCCTCCTAAACCTGCCATGAATGTGGACATGAAAAGACTAACACAGTACTGTGTGAGGCTGGGCTCCAGATTCAGCCAACATTTTTTGAGTCATATTATCTGCCTATCACCTGCCTCGAATTGTAGCAGGGGCTTTTATATAAATTATTTTACTCTCAAAACGACCCTATGGGCTAAGTCTTCTCAGAGCCATTATTCAGATGGAGATACTGAGGTCACCAGTTATTAAGCAGCAGCAAGCAGCAGGTCTCAGCATGTGTGTAACTCGGAAACCAGCTTTGAATAGAGATGGCCAAACATTGGCTTTTCCATCTCCATGTGAATCACCTTCCTGTCCTTTGAAGTCTCAAACCACAACTCCACCCCCTCACCTTAGTTCGAGAGGTCATATAAGCCCTAACTGCCCATTTGTCCTCAAGACCCACATTCTTACGGAACTCCCATTATGTACGTGGGGCCTAAACAATAATGTTCCTCCCACCTGCTAAGTTCTTCTAGCTGGACTAATAACCAAATTCACAGAGGTCAATTAACAGGAGAAAATGTCCCAGGTTTATTGCAGATGTACATGCAGGATGGGGTGGGGTTGGGGGAGAGGAAGCGTCATAGGCTATGAGACCCCCAAAACTCATTATGGACCAAGGAGAAAGGGGCAGGGGTCCGAGATTTCAAAGGACATAGGTAATTACAGGTGGCTGAGGAAGAGCAGAACAGAGGACAGGCAAACCCTGGCTAGGCCACTCAGAAACAATAGGACACAGGAGGGCGACCTAGTGAACAGGCTCCTGCCTGGATCCGTCCTTTCTACCTTACTGAACCCAAAGGCTGAGATGAATATGCTGAGATTTCCCTCCTGTAGCAGGTCTTCCTACCTGAACCTCTTGGGCAGAAAAGGGGGAGAGTTGAAGGTTCTTGCTGAGCCTTCCATTTCTTAATAACCACCTTAAAACCGATATCCCAAAGGCAGTCTTAGGGCAGCAAAACTTCCGTCTCCTTCATGTGCATATGTAATAAATTTGTTTACCTTCTGCTGTTAATCTGTGCATACATAATAAATTTTGTTATTCTCTGCTGTTAATCTGTCTCATGTTAGTTTACCTGTTAGTCCAGCCAAAATAACTTAGGAGAAATGGGAGGAAATTTTATTTTTGTTCCCCACACCAAAATCACATTTATTGCTACTTACCTATTTCATCAATCCTTTTGTACCCTCCAGACCCAGAAAATGGCAAGTAAAACAACCTACAGTAATGAAGATTTCAAAGCATACTTTTCCTCCTAAACTAGCAAATACAATCTAATAAATATTAAAAACTACATAGCCCTGGCTGGTGTGGCTCAGTGGATTGAGCATCAGCCTGTGAAACAAAAAGTTGCCAGTTTGATTCCCAGTGAGGATGCTTGGGTTTCAGCCTGGGTACCTGGTTGGGGGCACACGAGAGGCAACCACACATTGATGTTTTTCTCCCTCTCTTTCTCCCTCCCTTCTTCTCTCTCTGAAAATAAGTAAAATCTTCAGGGGGAAAAAAAAACTATCTAAAAACAAGGCAGTGCTCAATGAAAAATCTCTGTATTTATTCCTACCCCCTTCTATTCAGAAGATGTTCTGAAAAATAACTAAGAAATGGTGGATCCAAAGCAGTATCTTCTCATAAGCTTTAAAAGCACTGCTTGACATGCAAAGATGCTTTTAAAAAGTGTTATATCAAATGGTAAGCAAAATCTTGATCACTGCATAGCAGGTGCTATCCCAAAGAAATACAGGAAGAGAGGCTATAGTTAAAAAGGTCAGTAGTTACAGAATGGTTTATTGCTGAGTCCTCTGTGTCCTCATACATGATCCTATAAGTAAATTCATTATCTAGCTGGTCTCAGTCTCAGTCTGCCTTGCAGAGTCCTTCTCATCGGCTAATAAGGCTCTAGCAACATCCTAACATACTCACTCATATATTAATTCACTCAGAAAGCAATTAGCAAGCCTAAAAGACTCAGTTTTGGGAATCAAGCTGATGTATGTGATACAGTCATCCCATATTTTCCCTGTTAACAAACTCTTTTCCATTGTATTTGGCTGAAGCTGTTGCCTATTCTGATGTTTATGACTCATGCAGTGGAGACAAGACTGTTGCTGACACAGTTCTTGTTTCTTTTTCCCCCACTAGTTCTGATGATTGAAATCTAAGACATAAAGCCCCTGGGCCTCACAGGAGCTCCAAATTTTCTTATTGTGTATGCTCCTGTCTTAGGATTTCACAAAACACTGATGACTCCCTTCCTCCTTAATTATTATTACTTTATACTTACTTAAGAAGGCTGCCTACATCTAGCTGGGTAGCTGAGTTGTTGGAGCAGTGTCTTGATACACCAAGGTTGCGGGTTGGAGCTCTGGTCAGGGCACACACAAGGAGCAACGAAAGAATGCAGAGTGGAACACCAAATCTATGTGTGTCGCTCTCTCCTCTCCTCTTCCTCTCTCTCTCTAAAATCATTTTTTTTTTAGTTTAAAATGCTGCCTAAAATTAGCTTTGTGTATAGCAATGTAAAGAGCAATATAAAAAAACAAATTAAATGTTTTGAATAAGTGAATGCATGCAAATATTAATATATCAGAAAAGGCAAAAAAAAAAAAAAAAAAAAACTGGCACTCTTTAAAGTTTTCAGAAAGAATCCTTCCAGGTCTCAGGAATAAGGAATCAAGATCAGACAAGAGAAGTGTCTGATAATTAGACAACCACTTTTCTACATTAATGAAAACAAGTCAAACTAAGCCCTCAGCAAATATGTAAGCTCTTTTTCCACCTTTGGAAATAGATAAGGTACTGATTCACGGTGAAGTCGGCTGTGAAATGATGCTTTGTCTAAGCTTAGGAATAATTAGTTCTCTTGACTGAGCACATGGTGACTGGCTAGAAGGTGGGGATGGGGGAAGAGATGACTAAACCATGATTAATGATGAAAGAAATTTATCACTATGAATGCCATAGGTAATGTACAATGCAGATAATCTACAGAAAGAGTAAAGATAAGCAAATTACTGAAAATAGCCAAATTCAGCAAACTATATCAGTGTCTGCTGTGGTACAGAGTTTGCTGAAAGCTATGCTTTTGGCCACAGAATCAGAGAAGGAAGTTGGTAGTACTGAAGACAAAATTCACAAAAATATTTTGGCTCCAGTTGGAACAAAAACAGCATGCTCTTTTAAGGAACTGATATTGTGGAGACTTGATGATATTCTAGGAAATGAACATGAGATAATGTTTTCAAAATAGCCCCGTGATAATGTCAATGAGTAATTTCAGTTCTTATCACAATATTATGTAGTTCATGAGCAATACTGATATTGAGGCAAGGAAAGGTGTTAGAATGTTAAAAGGAAAAAATCAATCCTTGACTCTCCCTCTAAGGAAGACAGCTGATGATCAGCCATGGCTGATGGATAAAAAACCTAGCCCTGCTCAGTCCTGGGGGAAAAAAAGGTCTGAAAACAGATTGTGTTGTTTCTAAGCAAGTGTTGAGCAAAAGAGCTTGATCCAGAGACTGTCAAAACACATATGTCTGGCTTCATTACAGAGAGGAATCACAGAAAACTGGTTGATCATTTAAGCTGGGAGGGCCTTCAACGACTGCCCAGCCTGTGCCCAGAGCCACGAGGCTCTCCACTGAGTGACTCCCCGCAACGACGACGACGCAGCACGGGAAAGGCGGAGTCACGTCTGCAGAGCCAGGCTTCTCCTTTCTCCACCGCCTGGCTCCAGTTTTCCTACTTCTTCTATTTCTCCTCTTCTTTTACAAACAAATAATAGGTCAGGAAAAAACATTGGTGAAACCCTGTTACAAATTTGCAAAACACAAAAAGCTATGCACCCCGGTTCTATTTTCCCACTTCCCATTCACCTCTCACATACTGTGGCTCTGAGACACCTTCTCACCCGTGCCTACTTTGTCAGTTCCACATGTTCTCTGGCAGTTTCTCGCATCCCCAAGTCAGAGTTAGGGGCTCCCTTGGCTCAGCTCTTATAGCAACTTATTCATAGCCAGTGCCACAGAATTTATTACGCTGCTGTTTGTTAACCATCTGATGACCTTTCTATCACTAACCACATCCACAATTCTGTGATTTCTTGGAAGCAGTGATTTTGTCTTCTCTTTGTAGATGCTATTATATACCCAGGCCTTGGCAAAGATCAATAACTCTTAATTGAATAGATAAATGTTCCCAAATTTTGCCTCTCTAAACATTAGGAAAAAGCAGACAGCCAAAGTAAATGATGCTACAGAACAGTATATCTATGCTATATAAATATTTTCCAGTTGCTGAAATCTATGATTCAAGGCTATACAATTTCTGTAATTAAAAAAAAAAAAAAAAAAAAAAAAAAACATGAAAGGGCCTGCTAACTCTCAGACAAGATACATAGCAAATTATGCCAGTGGTTTAAAATTCAAAATAATCTCTGCCTTTCCTCTCACAGGCTGCTCTGACCCAAATGCTCTTCTCCCGACATTTGTTCCCTGCCCATTGTGCTCAAGGATCAGCTCATTCATCAGCTGGACAGGGCTTTCCTTGACCCCCCAGTGACCTCAGGGCCCTATCACACTCTCTCCTGAAGTCTCACAGTACTTTATCTGTACCTCCTAGCTCACTGTATTCTTCCTACTTAAGTGGATATTTTGTCTCGACTACCTGACTAAGCAATCTGAGGGAGTTATAGCTATAAACCCTGGAGACGTCTAACACAGAGCCTTGCCCAAGGCAGGTTCTTGGTAAACAGATTTGAATTCCACAAACAGGAAGTTTAGATACCCTTCCTTAAAAGAGCATGCAGCAAACAGACAAATCTTTATCTGCAAAATGCAGAAGAGGTGATCCTCTCCAGCTGGAACCGACCACCGCTTGGGGAGCTACTTACAGGAGCACTGGCCAGGATCTCGGCTTATCTCAGATCAGTACATGAAGGACAGCTTGGAGCATGAGCCTACCAAGAGGCATTGTTGAGACAGATAGATAGCAAGGGTGCCTAATTTCGGCTCAAAGTCCTAAATGAAAGGGTGACCCCTGCCCTAAGGCTGGAAGTTTGAGTTAAACAAAGAGAAGAAGGGGCATTCTAATCAGAGTGGGCAGCATGGGCAGGAACCTAGAGGTGAGAAAATGGACCCTTTTTGGAAATGCAAGAAGCTGAAGTGTAGGGTATGAGATGAGGAGTGATAGAAGAAGGGGATGGAGACATAACATCTAATCAAGTCACAAAGGGCTTTGTAGGCTGTGTTACCAAGCTTCCCTCTTTTCCAGGAGGGATGAAAAGCCACTGAAAGATTTCACCCACAGTAGTAACATGTTCCCTTAGGAAGAGATTGTGTAGGAAGCCGATTAGAGGGCCCCAGACAAGAGGCAGAATGACCCATTATGGCTATTGCGGTAGTCTATGTAAAACGTCAAGGAGCTTCCAAGTAGACAACATGAAAAGTGAGTATTATCAACATTAATATCAGTCAGTACTTTATTAGAAATGGGAAGAAAGAAGGCAGTGAGCTAGAGGAAGTAATTGAGGATGATTACCAAATTTCTGTCTTGAACAACTCAGTAGGTGGTGATGTCATTCATAAAGACAGATGATGCATAAAATCAGAAAGCAGAGGAAGTTTAAGTGGGAAGATAATGGATGAAGTTTAAGCTCTGGGTCATCTGAGGGACATCAAAGAGTTGGTCCCTTAGGTAGTTGGTTACATAGGTCCAGATCTCAGAGAGATTTCAGCAGCAGAGAAACATATTTGGGAGTCCTCATTGTCCAGGAAGAGTGTGTAGAACTCATGAAATGTTTACATTTAAGGACGGATGGAGGGGGAAAAAGCCTTCAAATTAATTGAAAAGTTGGAGAGGTAGGAGGAAAACCAAGAGAGCTGTTTCATGCAAGCTAAAAAACGTTTCAAGAAGCAGCCAGTGGCTACCACTGTAAAAATGCTACGGAAATGTCGAATAAGATAAAGACTCAGGCAAATCCATTGCATTTTGCCAGAAGGAGTTTTTAGGGACCTTGAAAAGCAAAGCACTATTTCTGAGGACAGAAAGTGAAGCCAGGTAATGAATTAGTGAGTAAACAGAAGTTGGAAAGGTGAAGTGGGAGCAGCAGAAATGAATGTAGAGAATTTTTTAGATTATTCGGTTTTGAAAGAAGGTGAGGGGGATGGTGCCAAAATTATAATGAGAGAAGGCTGAGAGAAATTTTAGAGTATATATTGGGAGGAGGGGTGTTAGTTGGTCGTTTTATTTGTTTGTACAGTGGTGAGAGCCTTGAATGAGTTTATATCCTGAGAGGAAGAGTCGGGGAGAGGCTAAAGACCCAAGAGAAGAAAGACAAAAAATGGAAGGCATTTAACTAAGAAGGCACGTGGAGAGGGACCTAGGGTGCTGATAAAAGAATTAGCCTGAGATGGGGGACGGGGCGGGGGGAGACAAGTTTCCTCAGAGAGTAGCAGAGAAAAGAATGATTGGTGCAAGTTCAAGCAGGGGTATAGGTAGTTAAGAGAGGGCATTAAGGGACTCAACTAGTCTCGCAAGTAGTTAAGGAACTCTTCCTATTGTATAAATCCTGATCCACTGTCAGGAATGAAAGAGTTGGTGATGGTAACATGGTAATAATGGTCTCAAATGACTTCAGGTGGAGAGCATGCAATAAAATACACAGATGTTGAATTATAATCCTATACACCTGAAAATTATATAATATTATTAACTAATGTTACCCTAATACATTTAAATAAACAAATCAGATAAAGTCTTTTAAAAAGCAATCATAGAACCTGGTTTCTTCAACAAACAAAAAAATTGCAAGAAAAAAGAGAAAAGGAGGCAAAAAATTTTTATCCTGAAAGACTTACCAAACATATCAACCAATAATGAAATATTGACCTCATCTGGAACCTAACAAACAAACAAACAAAAAAAAAAAAACAGTCAAAAGGCAACAGCAAAATGTGAAAACTGCCTGTACATCTAATGGCACCAGAGAATTAGTATTAACTCTTATGCAGATAATGATATTGTGCTTAGTTGTTTTGTGTCCTTTATCTTTTTTTATGATTTTATTTATCTCTTTTTAGAGAGAGGGGAGGAGAGAAAGAAACATCAATCAGTTTCCTCTTGCACACTGAACCTGTAACCCAAGCATGTGCCCTGACCAGGAATCAAACTGGTGACCTTTTCTTTTGCGGGACAACGCCCAACCAACTGAGCTACTCCAGTTAGGGCAAGGGTCCTTATCTTTTAGTGCAAACATAAGGCCTGAAGGCCGAATCCAGCCCTCCACCTTGTCTTATCCAGCCCAGCACCTTGTTTCTACCTGGCGGCAGAGCCGAGCTCTCCCTTAACTGTTAAGGAGTAGTTACATTTATACAGTCCTAAAATTACATTTGGCCCTTTGAAGGCAACCGTAAGGCTGATGTGGCCCCCGGGTGAAAATGAGTTTGACACCCCTGTTTTAGAGTATATAAGTATTCACAGATGAAATAATATGATATCAAGGATTTGCTTTAAAATAATCTGGGGATGAGATAGAGGACATCGATGAAACAAGACTGGTCATAAGTTAAGTAATAGATAGATGGAGGCTTATGATACTGTTCCCCCTACTCTTATATATGTTTAAATTTTTCCATAATAAAAAATTTAAAACCAAAAACATCTATTCTTAATAGCCGGAAGAAAAAAATCAATCATGCAGAGTGAGATTACTATGCAGCATTATAAACCTGCCTGAAGTTGAAGACAACACATTTTTATGTAAACCAAAATTAATGTTAGACTGTAATAAAGAAGAATGAACATTTATTTGAGCAAAAGGAGTTGCAGCCCGGCAGACACAGATTCAAGTAGTAATCCAAGTGGTGTTCCACTGAGATAAAGGGGAGGCTGCCTTTTACAGAGAAAGTCCCTGCCCAAGTTCCCAATTATGTCTATTTTATGTAAATGAGGTGTCTAAATTATATAGCTCTGACTGGTCAGAATAGATGCAAACCAGGATACAATTTGTATAGTTCCGATTGGATGGGGCAGATCTGTTTGTTGGTAGAAAGAAAAACAAGGGTTTCCCTGAGATAGTTCACTCAGCATAAAAGAGAACATAGTGCCAGAAGCTCAGAGTTTAATCTGAGATTCTTCTAGGATCCGAAGGACGCAGGAACTCCTGTCACCAAATGGCCACTAGACTCATATTACTCATAAAATCTGGGCCTTGGGTTAACCATGAGGAGTCCATCTTAGATAAACTCCTTGCTGGGTTCACATCAAATGAATTTTCTCAGGGTTGTGACAAAATCAAATGACTTTTTTCCTGTCAGCATTCAGAGCCTTGACGAGAATGTTGAAGGAGTCTTCACTGGCACAGGGAAAGAATCTTGAAGAATCTGACAGCAAAAGAGGTAAAAGGGATATGATAGTATTGACTAGAGAAAAGCTGAAGCGTTAAGTCCTCCTCCTCTCTATGCTGGACAGGAAGGGATGTGAAAATGTGGAAAAGACTGGTAGACTGAGAGAAAAGGAAACTGGAGGTCTTGAAAAAAATGCATGGCTAGGAAATGGGGGCAAGAAGGCTGGAAGAAGAGCAAGCCAGCCCATGGAGTTTAAGATTTCAGTGCTGGGGAATGACAACATCAAGTGTAATTGTGAATGCCAGTGACGTGCCTATGCAAAAGGTTGGGTGACATGAAGTGGAGGTGAATGTCAAATGGAATTAAAATGGTTATGAAATGTGAGATTGGGTGCTGGGTGGGTCCTATAGGAACCCTCAAATCTCCCATAAAGGTGAGGCTGGGTTACAATTCCCATGAAGACAAGTATTATGTCTCTCTATTTTAACGAATATTCACTCAACATCTGGTACAATGTTTGGCCCAGGGAAGGTGTTTTTAAATGTTTGTTGAATGCTTAAGTGGAAGGCGTACATCACTAATGCTTTAACTTCAATCCTCCAAGTTTGTTCTCATCATTGTTTAGTTGGTAAGTCGGGAGTGGAGGAAAGGGTTGAAGAAAACAAATGAATGAATACATGCCAAAGCAGGGTTCCCGAGGCGAAAGAAATATTAAAGGGATAGAAAGTAAAATGTATGGGAAAAACTGAAAGGAGTTCACTTTATTAGTTGTTTATACCTGAACTACTGTGTGAGCTGCCATTGAGTTAATGACTGTCTTTGAATGTACGAAGGGTTATTCTAAGGGAGAGAAAAACAAGAGAGGATTGTTTGCCTCCTGCCTGCCCGGATGCTGTGTTGCTGCAAGGACTAGGCCAGGCCTAAATGGGAGTTGCTCTGGATCACACCAGCCTGAGGTCATCTCCAGTTCAGAAGCCAGTGGGCAGGGCAAGGAACCACGGCTTCTAGGAACCGCTTTATCTCAGTAAGTGAATGGAATAAACTCTTCATCCTGCAACAGGTCTGCCTGCCCAGATATTTCAGGAACAAATTAGTATTTTTGAGAGTGTAGTAGGCTCTTACAATTGGAAACATAAACCACCACCATTTATTTACTATTGATTCCTTTAGTCAAAGATATTGAGGAAAAAAATTTTAAATTAAAGAAATGATTCAGGGATGACATAAAAAGAAAAGAAACTTATAACCAAACTAAAGAATTAGAGACTAAGGTTACAAATAAAATTGTTATTAAATAATAATCTCAAACGCTGGATGAGTTTACCACTGGCCAGATAGTAGACTGTGGGCTTTATGTAAATTCTCACCGCACCAACATTGCCATCCCGTGACCCAGCCACTAGGAAGATTTCCATTTACAGCTGAGAAAACAAACTAAGAGGTAACGACTTTCCCAAGACAACACAGCGAGTGTGAAACAGCCAGGCGTTGCTGACGCTAAAGCGTGTGCTGCTAACCTGTACTCGAAACTGCTTTGCGAAACCCTGGGAAGGACGTAGCACGATGCCAGCGTAGCCTCATCTAGACAGACAACAAGACGTGAAGCACCAGTGGCAAAAGGTCTGAGGCTTTGAGGAGTCAGAAATGCAAGACACAGGAACTTTTCATGACATCTCTCATTTCTGCTCTTATGTTCATGGAAATCCTGTTTTCAACAGAGAAAGGAAAGGCTGGGTGGCAGATGTGTTCAGGGCAGAGAAAACCTCCCAGAGATCATTTAGGCCACTGCCCATCAAAGACCAGGAATAAAAGGGAAGAATTTCAGTCCAAAAGTCCTTGAGTTCCTATTTCCTTGTGAATGAAAGAGACTAGTATGTAAATAAGAGCTTTGCATAAACCAGACATTCTTTCAAGTCCAGTTTATCTACAGTATGAGTCACTTCCTTTTTAGAGCAGAAATTAAAAGAGATAGACGCATGTAATCATTACTCAGTACAAACCTTCTTAATAGACCTTTTCTTCTCATTCAAATAGCAAGAAGGTAAAGGGTTCCTCCTCTGACAAAACAGCAGCATCATTTTGCATATACTGTATACACAGTATGACCAGTTAATAATCTCATTCAGCAGAGATAAACAGGCAGATGAGGTGATAGAAGCGAGGCCACAGGGCCGGCTGGGTTAACCTGACACCTACAAAGGAATCTGAATAACAAGAAGCTTTTGAATGACTCTGTAATGTCCAAGGTCTCCTAAAAGAATTTAACCCCAGCTATTCCACTACAGGAAAAATACTCAGAACTCTTTGGAGAAAGTCTCAGAGTAGCCTAAGGCTAGAAAATGGAAAAGGAGAGAAGTCACAGGTTCATCTACAGATGAGGTTTCTTCTGCACAGGGACTTGAACTTGCAGCTGCACTGCAAATATGGTTGTGTTGTGAGATGGCACAAACGGTGAACCTGAAAGTCACTGGCCCATGCCAAGGCCTACTGTAGGTCTGTCCAGGCCCTGAAATAGATTTAACAGGGATGATTCATTTTTCAGGAGTTAAAGATTTGATTTGAAGAGTGAAGCAGGGAGGAGGAAGGCAAGTAAGTAGAAACTAAAGAACATTTTCATTGCCTTGAAAACTCCTATATACTCAGCACATGAAAGTATGTATGTCCAGCAGAGCCTGGGACTCACCCAGTCCCTCCAGTGTCCTGTTTACAAATGCTCAAAGCTAATAAGAACCATCACCATCAAAGTTTAAAGGCCTTGAGGTGCCCTACATAATATAACAAAATTTTATTGAGCGTGCGCTAGGTACTAAGCACTGTGCTAGGTGCCAAGGTTACAACACTAAACAAAATAGATAATTTCTCTGTTCTCCTGGCTCTATGGCCTGAGACAAACTGACAAGCTGACTGTGGGATCCAATGAAGCATGCTAAGTACTATGGGGGGCGGGGGCAGGGGTGAGAGGTGGAACAGGTTCCTATAAGAGTTCATTCAGAAGAGTCTTCTAAAGGAGGTAATATCCAAGTTGAGTGGGAATAAAGAAAAAGCTTCAGGGAATGAAATATGCAGAAGGAGATAGCTTTGACTGGGCATACAGAGGACTTGGAATGTCTTATCCATCTCATAAAGAAAACAAAACTCACGACACTTAAGAACAGGGTATTTTTCTCCTTTAGTGTATTATCAATAAATCTTCCTTGTGCCTTATAAGGAAAACAGAGCATTTGCTCTCTCATCCGGAATTTTCCCTGACTTTGCTTATCAGGTGATTGGTGAGTCTGAAGTAGACAGACTGTGCTTAAATGATTAGATTTCAGAGTTTTGGGAAAAAGTTGACCATCCCTAAAATTCATCCTAACTTACTCATTAATGTTTTTAAATGTACCGTTATTACTAGATATGTGATTATTATACATACAAAATAATTTGAAAGCACAAACATAGGCACAACTGAAAGAGAGTTCTAGAATATCCAGCAAAATTATGAAAATAATAACAGTTAACATTTATTAAATGCTTACTCTGCATCAGGCACTTTTCTAA
Source organism: Anoura caudifer (assembly GCA_004027475.1). NCBI lineage: Eukaryota > Metazoa > Chordata > Mammalia > Chiroptera > Phyllostomidae > Anoura > Anoura caudifer. The sequence goes on along the minus strand of PVKU01003554.1, from coordinate 140,291 downwards.
GTTTTTTATACAAATTAAGTTAATTAATTTACACAATAGCAGAATCTACTAATCTATTTTGCAGCTGGGTTAATTGGGGCACAGAGAGTGTAAGCAAATGGCCCAAGGCCATACAGCTAATGAAATGTAGTTGGGATTTGAACTCAGGTAATCTGACTGTGGAGTCCATGAGCTTATCTGTAGTGCTAGCCAATCAGAGTAAAGGATGGGAACAAACTTTGCCTGACAATTTTGCCTTTGACCAGTTCTGTGTGGTCCAGAGCTGAACTGCAAACCTCTCTACCAGGTACACCAAGCAGCACAAACTATTCTCTGTTCCATCTGTTAAATCCTGAAGGCTAAAAACTCCTAAACTGTCCAGACTCCGCCCTAAATACTTTGAACTATGATATTTACTTTGGGGATGCCTATGCTCTCTCATAGAAGAAGTAATTTCTGGTCATGCATACTGTTGCTTAAGACTGACCATGATTACATTTTTTCTAGTTCCTAACACAGACTTTGCTGAAGTGGCTTTTCTGAGGAAAAGTCAAAACAACCCTAAATCATTCCAAAATCTTTACTTGGAGGAATTAAACTGGCTGGTTGCATTGTGAAAAGTCACCTTTAAATAACTTGTGTACTCCTCAAAAGAATGACTCAAGGAAAAGTTTTTAAAATATTTTTTCCTTTAGTAAAAAATGTTCTAAGTTGAAGACTTACTTGCCTACACACAGGAAAATGGAGCCAGCTGATTTTTTTGGAAGATACCAGTCATAAACCACATGCTACTATGTGAATCAAATACTGACAGGTCTAAAGAAATGGGAGCTATAATTTATCTCTATCATTATTTTTCTGTTTAAAATTTAGTATCATTTTATTCATTTATTCAAAAAAGAATCTGAAGGGGAAAGGTTTTAAGAATACTTATCAGTTAGAGCATCATCCTAATATGCCAAGGTCTCAGGTTCTATCCCTAGTGAGGACACATACAAGAAAAAAACCAATGAATGTGTAAATAATGGGAATAATTGATGTCTCTCTCTCTCTCTCTGTCCCTCTCTCCCTACTTTCTCTTTTTCTCTAAAATCAATCAATAATTTTTTTTAAAGAATACATACCAGTTTGTATTTGGCTGTAAAACAGATACCCCTCCTCCAAGTTGCTGAACAAAAGAGAAGTAGGGGCTTCTTTGCCGGATGGTAGGTAGCATCTAATCTTGTGGTTTGACTTTGAGCCCCTATGATTCTTTCTTCTTTTCTGTGTACTCAGCTAGAGATGTGTGAGTGTGTGTGAGTGTGTGTGTTATAATTATTTTTTTCAAGTAGCAGATTAAAAAAAAATTCTTACCATCTTTCTTGGGTGAGCCTAGGAGTCCACAGCCCTCAGATAATCATTTGTTTTTCCCAACTAGATCAAAACTGGATGAACAGGCTCAGTACAGAACTATGGAAACATTGCTTGTTTAAAATAATCTAGCCTCTTGGTTAACAAGAAATGACCCCTGCAGAACTGGGAGAAACTTCACATAGAGATAAGCAGCCCTGATGGCTGGTAGAGAAGCTAGCAATTTCGGTCAGCAATTGGTTTTATGCAGCTCTATTCTGAAGCCTGAGGTTCTAGAAACTGGTTTCAACAATTTCAAACTCTAATTCTTTTGCAATTTGAAGTATTTTTTTAAGATCAAAGATTTTTTCATGCCACGTATTGGGATATTGATTTTAAGCTGGTTATTAGGAAACAAAGACTCAATGACCCTCCCCCTTTCTCAGATGTAAAGACCTGCTCAGGGAAAGTAATCTTAGCTTACCCACCCTAGCCTAATTTGAATTAAGTATGGTAGATAAGATGCTCCTGACAGAGGCCTGGTAGCTAGCTCCACCACCCTCATGTGTCCCTTGAAGCAAGAATTTACCTGCCAAGTACGTTCTGCTTTTCCTCAGCTACCTGTGAATTACCTACTTCCTTTGAAATCTCAGACCCCTCCCCCCACAACCTTTCTCTGAAGTGTCATATATACCCAATGTTGCTTCACTGTACTGGGAATTTTCATGTTTACATGATTTTTTATATGCATGTATTAAAATCGGATTGTCCTCTGTTAACTTTTCTTTAGAATTTGGGAGGAAATATATAGATACTGTTTTAGCCCCCACAGAAACTGGTACAATGAGAACCATCATGCTTACCCCAAATTTTAAACAAAGGTCATGCCTTATTTATGAAACAGATTGAAGCACAAAAGTGACAAATACTCCTTTCTAAAAAAAAAAAAAAAAAAAAAAAACTACCTATTATTTTCTATTATTACCGATTAAGAAAATTTCCTGGCAGTCCATTTATGTACACCTCTAAGCAAGAATTTAAGCACTTAACTCTAGAACAGGTATTCCAAAGAGGTAAATATTTCTAGATCTATAAAGATTATTAGTCCTTTTTATTCTGATTTTATATATTAAAACATTAGGATAAACATCAGGAACTCATTTGTCATGAGTTTTATGTCCAGATAGGTTCACATAACCAGTGTAAATGTATTTCCTTTCTGGATATCAGGTACTTGTTTCTATTAAGGGATCTTACCTGTCTGAATGGAAGACAGAATTGCTCCAGTCCCCAATCTGTGTATCTGTTTGCATTTAAAGTGGCACAGTTTCTCATGCCTGTTTTCTTTATAAGCAATGAAAACTATTTAAGATCATTCTGCATCTTCAAAATTTCAAAATGCAACTGTATCCCACAAAAAAGTAACTGAATTCAAGTGGCTCATTATTTGAGGACAAGCGAACAGGTTCATTTAGGCAACGAGCAAACACTTCTGACTGAATTCAACTGTTTACAGTTCAGTTCCTTCCCTTTTCTAAAGAGCTGAGTTTTTCCAAATCAATTCAATCAGTTTTTTCCAAACTATTTATGTGGGTCGATATAACTTTTAGAGCAAAAGTGAGCAAAAACAATATATACACAAGACCTGTTTATTGACAATCAGTATTGAATCAGTAAATATGGATTTTTCCATTCGGATAAAATTTTTGAATTGCTGTGAAGAAATCTCATTCACTCTAACTTCCTTTAAGAACAAGGACAGATTGTGTGCTGATTTACATTAGGAAATAGTTTTTGTTGGTGGTTTAAAATGCTTTTGAAGAATATAGGTGGGATTTCATATGAGGCCTCTGTGAAATAAATGCTGGTAAAATCATGATTCCATTCAGCATTAATCAAAGAGCAGAAGTTATGAGAAACCTTAGCAAAGAAGAGATCACATTCCACTGTCAAAAGTGTAATTTTTAAATAGTTAAAGCATGACTTATACAAACACAAAAAATGAATACGTATTAACTGTTATTCAACTTATTGATTGGGAGACGGCAGAATGGTAAAGTTGGTTCCAAGGGACAGTGGGGAGCCAGGTATTTATAGAAATTGGTAAATGAGAATGTATGAATAAAATTGCTAGGTTAAATACAAAACTTGTTCATGTCCTACAGGACAATGAAACCATAATCTTCAGGTTTATCATTTATATCAGACATAAATCCACAAATCGACCTGTAACCTCAGTGAGTCCAGGCTTTGTCAGTAGTAAATAATGTGTCAAACAAGAAGGTACTTTTCCTTGGATAATTTTATAATCCTTAGTGGCCTTTTTTTAACACTTCTCAATGTGATACTGATAAAACAGGCTGTCCTCTTTTTTCCTTATTTCCAACTTTGGGATTATTTTTCTTGACACCTCTGAAGTTGTGCCTAAAACAAATAAAAATGAGATTCTAGTATTACACATCCAAAGAGTCATTACTAAAAAGTAATTCCCAAATCTGGGAATGTGAAATTTTCTGGAAATGAACTTGAACTTTATTTCTTCTCACCCCTGATTTGAAACAATGATTATCTCATGAGACACTATGCTTGCCTTCCATTTGTTTCTCCCTGTTCTAGTAGAGACCTGAAGGTTTACTGGCAAAGCCATTTGGTTTCCCTTCTGCACAATGGCACAAATTCCATAAACTGCCTTCGTGTTTTTAGAGGAAATACCACACTCTGCCTTATGAGGATCCAACAACTTTCATCTGCAAGAAAAATGCTTCTTTTAGGTGAACGTAAGTCCTCATTTCCTGTCCTCTCCATGTATTAATGACCAGCTGACTATCTCTCTCATGTTACTGGAAAGCCAATATATTCTCCAAAAAAAATGATCACTGGACCTTTAATTTCTTCCTAACTCAATTCTCTTATTTTCCAATTCTCAGTTTTCTTTGGGCTCACATTTAAATTTTCCTGAATCTGATCAATTAAAATGCATTCCTAAAACTCCAACAAATATTGAGAACCCAGAATCCAGTGCTCTCAGAAGTACTGCAAGAAATGAGATTACATTTCCTTTGCCAATTTCCACCTTCTCTCAGACTAAAAGATGAGACTTTAGTAGTAAACAGGTTGAACATAGGTGAAAAATGCAAAGACTCAGAAGAGAATTTAAATAAAAGTCAAGTAGTTGCAAAACACAGGTACTAATTGCTTTGGGCTGGAGATTTGTCATTGGTTCAATGTGCTGGATTTTTTGGTGTTTTAGTAACTCTCCCACCCTGCTGTAGGAACCCACGGACCAAGCCAGGCAGCCCTGGCCTGAGCCTGCAGTGCACACACTGTAGACTTCCTCAAAAATGAGTCCCCTGAACACCGAGCTGAAAGGAAAGGCCTAGAATGTAAAAGTCTCATTAGCCTGGACCCGGGCTTGCTGCCCAGCTCTGATTGGGTTCCCAGTGACTTCTTTTAGGCTTGGGGCCAAGACTTATTTTTATGTTAGATCTTGAAGAAATTTATTCAGCTCCCACAAGCCCCATGGTACTACAAAAACTTTAGCTTCGTCAGCGGCAGCCTTCAAAAGGGGTATGAGCAAAAGAGTAGCCACAAGGAAAGAGAAAGACAAAATTCCACAAAGATACTTAATGAGCTATAGAGAGAGTCATGCTCATTTGGTCAGAACAATCCAAGTTTTGACCTAGCAGTCAATCTTCAGAACTAAATTCTCATACCAGCTTGAAATAATTAGCCACCCCAGCCCCGGAAGGAACACCTCTGGTGTAGGAGTCTGTGAAGAGGCAGAGGGCAGTGGACAGAAACTTTTACATGCTGATCACTAACCACATTCCAGCACCTGGCGCTTCAGCTAATTTACTCTTCAAATCAACCCTATGAAGAAGGACAGGGAACAAGAACCCGGTAGCCACTGGGTCATCAATCCCCACCCTCACCTTTAAGTTAGTTGACAAACCCAAGCCATGTATATATGTAAAAAAAGTATCAGAATTAATTATATAACTTGAATAAAAGATTTAATTCTTCCTTTTCACTTGACTCACAGGGTCATTAGTAGAGGCAGAAATTCCCCTCAAAGTGAAATGCTTATATGAAGGGCTAGATAGCATTCCTAGATAAATGGTGAATTCTACCCCACTCCACCCCCCCCACCCCGAAGGGCCTAAGGGTACTGAATGCACATATAACTGTAGCTCAAGGAGCCTTTTTTTAATCTCTCCCCCCTCTGACCAGACTTGGGTTGAGCACCAAACGCCTCGGTCACATCAATGGCCCTTACGCCCAGGGGGAGGCTGACTAGGTTAGCTGGATCAGCAGGCAGGAACCAGCTGTCCTGGAGGAAAGAGAGTACATGTCAGGGAGACCCAAAGCCACAGATGGTTTCGAAGAAGAGAATAACTATATTTTTCAACACATGCTAACAAAATTCTAAACTGTGAACCTAACAAGCCAAAAATATTGGAAGAATTTGATGGGAACAATGACTTAAAAGCTTTCCTAGTAGTCTCCATTCCCAGTGAAAATTCAACACTCGTTCATTCATTTATCCAACAGGTACTTATTGAGAGGCTGCTATATACCGGGTATCATTCTAGAACCCTGGCCACAGTGAACAAAACAACAACAGAAAGGTTCTTTGCCCTTCTTATTAAAGAAATATGGGCTTATTAGAGAAAAATGATAAAATGGCAGCTCAGGTGTGCCATTTGGCATGCTAACGTATTACAGTGAGTGTATAATATGAGGCAAGGGTCACCACTAGGTGAAATTAGTTACCATGTTGCATTAAGCTGGTTTCTGCCAGTTTTAAGCCACAAATCCCATGGGGGTGGTCTTACTGTCTTCTTGGCAGTTTCCATCATTTTTATTGATTGCAGCTGTCTCCCACATGCCCTGTCTCAGGAAGTAAATGCCAAACTCCTACAGATCCCAGCAGAGACAGGTAGGTGTGTAGGCAGCATTCACATAGCTGCCATTACTACAGGCTGCTTCATAACCCTGGGTTCACCTGTCCCAGGCAGGGAAGGGACAGCAGTTCCATCAGTGGGTGTGACAATGCCACACAATCTGGAATGCTTGACCTTGCATCAGGTTAACTGGGAGGGAAGTTAGAGCTTACCTGGGTGTGGTCCTGGCTCTTACAGAGAACAGCAGGGCAAGGTGAGGGCTATTCGGCCCAAGCATAAGTAACCTGCAATTTTTCCACATGAGAGCCAGTCATATTCTTGTTATTCACCCTAACACTTCTGCCTAAATTCAATTTGCTGCACTTTGGCAAAGTAGCAAAGCTTAAGGCCTAAGTCTTTAAATAATTTAAGAAAAGTCTGGTCCCTAAAGAAAGAAAGTCCCCTTTCAAGGTGGGATTTGCTTGTGGACACTGGGCCCCCACAAGGGGGACTGATCCCAGAAACCAGCCACAGTGCCATTTGTAGTGACCAACCCTTGTTCCATCGTATCAGCACACTGAAGTTTATGTCATTGATTGTTTTTCTTAAATATTTTATCTTGACATATTTTTTTACCAAGATATTCCTGCAATGCATATCTGGTGACTAAATGTTTGTACATTTGCTTTATTATGTCCAGAGGATGAATTCTCTCAGGTACAATTGTCAATTCAAAGGATATCTACATTTTTACAACTTTGGCAATTAAATCACCAAATTGCTCCCTCAAAGATTATACCAATCTTTATTCTCATTAGTCCTGCATAGAGGTATTTACTTCCCTATAACTTTCTCTACTTTGGGTATTACCATAAAAAATTGTTAATTTGATATGTGAAAAGATAATTTCACTGCTTTCCTCTGTATTTTTTATTACTAATAAGGCTGAAGATATTTTATATGCTTGCTTGCTACTCACTTCCCTTTGAATTAGCTATTCATATGTTTTCTAAGTGTTCTTCATACAGTAAGGACATTAACCCTTTGCATGTATTTACTTTGCAAAGAATGAGCTTTTGAAATTTACACACTACGCACACCTAATTGTTTTTGTCCTCTTGGCTCTGTGAGTCGTTTAAGTGACTTTTCCCCTTGATGGCTGCACTTATGACTTTCGTAATCATATTTCAAAAAGATCATATTATTTTGAAAGAGCTCAGTATATAATCCATGATGTAGAGGAGTCACAGGATTGCAACAAGCAATCCTTTTCAATTTATACATTTTAGTTTTGTGGGAGTTTTTTCTCTTTTTTTTACTGCAGTTGAAATAAGATATTTTACATTGTGATTAGGATACTTTCTGTGAGTATATGTGTAAATATACATATCTAAGTATGTAAGTTAACACATGTAAGTATACATGTACAATAGAAACAATTTTATAAAATAATACTGTCCTTAACATTTGCCTGTATACTGCTATTTTTCCTTTTTTCTTAGGCTAACTTAGACCAAACTAAATTGATTTCAAGAACCATTAATAAGTTTCAACCTCCAATTGAAGAAGCATCCTAATAATTGAAGATGCTTGTGAACTAAAAAGAGATATAAGCCTAAGTGTTCCCCTAGAAGACTCATCCTTACGTTGTTGAAATCTAATTTATTATCAGTAAAAATTAGTATTTTCATAGCATTACTATTTTCTTGAGTGCTTACCATATGCTTATTAGGTGTTTTACATGCAAAGCCTCCTAACTTTTCACTAAGATAGGGAGTATTGCCGTCCCCATGCGACAGATGAGGAAACAGGCAAAGATTAAAAACTTGCTCAAGGTGCCACGGCTAGTACATAGTTGAGCCATATATTTTTTTAAGATTTTATTTATTTTATCTTTAGAGGGGAAGGGAAGGAGAGAGGGAGAGAAATATCAATGCGTAGTTGCCTCTCGTGTGTCCCCTGCTGGCAACTGGCCTGCAACCCAGGCATTCCCTGACTGGGAATCGAACTGTGATTCTTTGGTTCACAGGCCTGAACTCAATCCACCGAGCTACACCAGCCATAGTCGAGCCATATTTTGAACTAAGCAGCCAAATTCTAGAAATCTATTTTCAACTCCTCTGGCTTTTCACTCACTCTGCAACAACCTGTGTGTGTGAGTCCAAGAGCTCATTAAATCCTAAGGGTAGAAGAAAACTAGTTGCAAAGTTTAGCATCAAAGCTATAGAAATTATTGGTGGTTCTAATAAGCCTGGGGGAGAAGGAGATGCAGAAACAGAGTGAGAGGTGAGTAAGTTTCCACCATCACAGTAGCCATGGACAGTCTGCAAAACGCCTGCTGTGCTCCAAGATGTTTTCTCTCCCAGCCCAAGGACAAGTACGTCGATGAAATGTGAAGCCCATATAAACCAAGTGCGGGAGGAATATTAGGACTTCAGGACTAGTCATCAATCATCACTAGACAGAAATTAGAAATGAAACTTCACCCTAAACACATGTATGCAGATATCTGTCTATCATATTTTTTTAAAGAAAGTAAAAAAACCTATAGTCCTTATTGTAATGTGTAGCGTGAGGGTGGAGGGAAAGGGTGCTGCATTTGTCAATAGAAACAGCATCAAAGGCTATTCTGTGCAAAATGTGTTCTTTATGACGTTAACTGAAGCATCAGCATCCTCTCAGGGCCCTGGTCTTAGCAGAGTCCATAGTCTTAGGAGAGAGTCTCCCAGAATTTAGGTTTTCCTAAGTCACCCACTCCAACGCTCTTTTTCTTTCCTTTGGTAACTTTATTATCCTGTTTAAGTTGAAGAATCAGCTTGTTCTACTGAAGGAGGATGATAATTTGGTTTGGTGGTGAAAAGGGCACCATCAAAACAGAAATCTCTCATTTTACAAGTCTTTAAAAACCACCACAGTAATTCATGCCAGCATTTAATAACATCGTGACCAGGAAGCCTTTTTTTAAATCTAATCTCTATATCCATGTTGCTGAAACTTATAAATACACTTTGGCTTCCCACCCCAGCCCCAGAGTGTTTCGTTGGATGCCCAAGGAAAATTCAAAACAGTAATTTTGAGTACACACAGAGCCTACAGGTAAGTTCATTAATTTGCATAGAATGCATCATGATCCTCAGATAAAAGGTGCCATATTTGTACAGAGCCTCATTTTTCACAAATTAGTCCCATAATTAAACTCCTGCTAATAGCAATTGAAATACTTGCTTCATTACTAATTCCTATTCAGAAAAGAAAAATGCATCTCATTTACTTATTTTCTTGTTGCACAGACACGTACAGTGGATCTTTATCTAAAGACCCAGGGCACTGAGCTCTTGCTGAGATGAATTAGGAACAATACTTTCAAAGCCTCTGCACCAGAGGATAATGTGCTTCAGCTGCCCAGGTGTTGGTAGGATGTGGGAGGACTGGGTTTCATGGTTGCATATTAACTCTCTGACCTCCACTAGATAGCCAGATGACAGCTGCAGGGAGGTTTCTTTGAAGTGTGACATTTTTTCGGGACTTCAAAGGGCCTTGGCCCCTGAGGCAGGTATGTTTGCCGGTCACACCTGGTACCTGCCAGCCCCACCACAGCAGCTGGCCAGGGTGACAAGAAACTCTTAAGATCCAGGGCCAGCCCAGGACCTCTCCAATGAAGTGCAGCAACTGATAACAGCACCAAAGCGGAGAGCAGAACAGGGCACTCGGGCTTTAAGTCCAGGTCTTTTTCTGAGAAAATAATGTCTCCTCTATGCAGGTCAGAGCTAAGCACCCCAGAAAACAGCAAATGTGGAATTGTGACTGGAAAATGTCCTCTGTGGATCTCGAACCTCATTCACACAGGTGGGAAGTCTAAGCAGGGAAGTTTGGTTAAAAGTGAAATGTGAGCAGAATGCTCAGGCAGCGAGTGCTGCTGGGAAAGGTGAGTGTGAAACAACCATAATAACTGAAGCCAACTAGCCAATGGGAGCACACTGAGGCCAGCTCTAGAACACACTGAGGTCAGATCTAGAAAAGGAAAATAACCCTGGCCTCAGTCCAAGTTGGTTAATAAGCACCTAGCACATACATTATGCTCTGGGCCATTGCCAACCACTTAATACAACGACCTTTCAATGGCCCTTAATACTCCCGCAAGAACTTACATTCTGGTGAAGGTTGTCAGCTGTAGACTTTGTCAAGCATGTGGCCTCTAAAAACCAACATCCTTGTGTCTGAATCAGAGCCTTTCCATTTGCTCACTGTGAGACATGGGGCAAACGGCATGACTTTTCTGTCTCAGTTTCACCTTCACAGAGTAGGTGTGAGGATTAAATGAGCAAATGAATACATGTGCAGTGACTAAGACAGTGCCTGGCACTTAGCAACAGCTCAACAAATATTAGCTAATATTTCCTCCTGCTTGGAAGAGAAAATGCTTGGAAGAGAAAAAGGTAATAAGGTGGGTTGTGGCTCCGTAAAAACCACTGTTCCACCCATCTCATGGATCACATTGACTGGCCATGAACCATATCAATACGCATAATTCACTTGCTTCTGGGGAAGGGAGAGCCTACACCAGCTGTATGTGGCCCAGCACAGAAGGCTGTGACTAAGGACCATATTTTGCCGTGTATAATAGGCACTCACATTTTTGTGTGCATTATACATGGGATTATTATGCCCATTATTATACCCATAGTATATAATCATTATATCCATGTATAATGTGCATCCTTATTTTTCCCTCATTTGGGCAAAAGTACACATTATAAGCTAAGAAGATACAATCATGGCATCAACTATCTTTGTTGGATCTCCCTTGGTGCATTTTATATACAACCTTTTAGCAAGTGCTGTGTAAATTGTAAAGGCCGTGAGAATTGGCTGTAAAAGAAGAATAAGAACACATGGCAGCAAACATCAATTTTCACCAGAAAGAATGAGCTCACGTAAGAGCTAGAAAACCCAATGTGTCAACAAACATGTCAGCCTTTCTCCCTATGCATAGGCTATGGGAGGGCCACAGGGAAGGTCGGCTTCAGCTAAAATAGACACATACCAGGAGTTTAACCACCACACACCCTTTCCTTTTTCTCACTACTTCCCTCCGTGACTTTGACTTTCTTTTTCTTCATTACCTTCCAGGCCTCCAACACACAACACACACCCCTATATTCTTGGATCTAGCCCTTCTGTTCTTTATATGGAAATAAATACATTTTTTGATAGTATATAGCACAGTGTGGTAGAAATAACCTGAGCTTCGAGGCCAGACCCTTCTGTGACTTTCCGAAGGCCAATCTCCTGTTCAAACTGATCTCATATTTCTAAGACCCAACCCCAGTTATTTTTACCTTCTTTGCCAAGGCCAAAGCATGTACAAGTCTCTCATCCAAACCTCTCAAAATACCCCCCGTTTGGACTCCATCCAACACAATTCTCCTGTTGAGCCTCTCGATGGCTCCCACAAGAATCTGTACCAATGTTTTTCTCCCTCCCACACTGAAAACGGCCTCATTCTGTGAGTACGAGAGCCGTTCATGTTAATACTGCTGCTACCACCACAATGACAGTTTATCTTTATTAAAGCTGTATTAAGGGCTGTAGATATATTAGATCATTTTATTCCTTCCAACTATAAAGTATTAGTTTTCAAATTTTGCAAATAAGAAAACCGAGACTCAGAGCATTGAGTTGACCTCCCTAAGGCCATAAAGTTAGAATATAGCAGCTCTGGGATTTCAAACCAGTCAGCTCATTCATTCATATGCCCATTTATTTAGTCCTTCAACATTCAACGGTCATTGGGTACATATTCTGTGCCAGGAACAGAGCAAGGTATATCAACAAGCAAGATGGAAGCCATGCCTTATAATTCAGACTATCCTCTGAAATAAAAAGCTGAGACCTTATATTTCAGTTCTGCTCCATTTGAATACAGAACTAGCAGTGCAGGTCTGTGAGTGTCTTTTACACAGTCATCCATGCTCCCTTTTCTAGCACAGGGTTCCATCCCACCTGAGAGAAGGCATTTCTAGCAGATCCTTCTGTTTCCTCTCTTGTCAGGCAGCCTTTGTCTCACTTCTAGGACTGTTGCTACATGAGTCTCTCCCATACACAGGCAGCTAAGACAGGTAGGCTCCTAGTTAGCATTTTATGTGATTTTAGAAACACTGAGAAGCTAATCCTAAAACCTCCTTCTCCAGGGCTTCAGCCTGACACATGGCCAGGAGTGCAGAGAATATGACAGGTACCCCTCAGACAAAACCGTCCCCCGCAAAACATTCTTCATTCTTTACATACCCCACAGGCCCCCAAATGCACCAGCCTTCCCTTCCACACTTAGTGAGAACATGTTAAATGCAAATACTCTTCTAAAAGGTCGTATTCACACTGAATCCATCTTTTTCGGGTGATGTTTCGGAGTGGGGATGGTAGTAGGGGTGGATCTCCTTGCAGCAGCCAGGATTGAAGGAGAATTTGGAACATAGGAAAAAAGGACTGAAGGCACCAGGGACAGACGTTCCCCACATTTACCAAATGACTTCTCACACCAAATCCGGGCTTCATTTTTGAATCCCAAGTCCCTCAAACCAAAAGCAAAGTAAGTTGAAATATAAGACCCTGCTTTCTTTGCCTACTCTTTACTCATGTCCCCATAGAGAAAAACCTGACACATTCTAAGGGGAAAATTTTTAATTTCCATAGCAGCAAACCATTGTATATTTTCTAGTTTTCAGAAGACTTACTGTAATTTGGTGGCGTGTATATCATTTTGAGGAGACAACTCAAGTTTCAGAAAAGAGGTGTTCCATGTAAATGTCCCTAAGAAATACAGCCTGTCTTCCAGGGTAGGATGGGTTTCATTTAATATTCATTAAAGTGTGACTTGCTTTCAGCTCATAAATCTTGAAAACAGATTCTCCCCTCCCCCCAGTGTACTGTTTTCATTGGCTAAGTCATTTTTTCTTTCCCCTGACACATTATAGCTTGTGTTTAATAAGAGACACAGTTTTACCAGTGGGGGTTTCTGGCTTGGCTTTACAGAAAAATAAATAGAACAAAAATCTTCAAAGATTTACAGCAGGTGTGATGTTTTCTCCTCATAGTGAAATAGTACAAGGTGTAGCAATGAAAACACAATGACCAAGATAGCGCAATGAAATACCCAACCGAGCGGAATAGAACACAGGAGACTTGGCTGATCGGCAGTTCCGGAGCAGCTGCCCTATTTTAAAGGCAGGCCTACACCTCCAAAGACGCACTGGGTCCATCTGTCCCCGTTACAAAAGTTGCCAATGTTAAGAATGTAAACGTCAAAAAGAACATCCAGCCCTGACCAGTGTGACTCAGTTGGTTGGGCGTTGTCCTGCAAAGCAAAAGGTCACTGCTTCAATTCCCAGTCAGTGTACATGCCTGGGTTGCATGTTCGGTTCCCCACCAAGGTGCATATAAGAGGCAAGCAACCAGTCAATGTTTCTGTCACATCGATGTTACTCTCCCTCTCTTTCTCCTTTCCTTCCCCTCCAAGAATAAATTTAAAAAAAAATCTTTTTTAAAAAAAGAATGTCCAAATTCACAAAATGAAGAGAGTATGTGGCAGAATTTGGGGGCATGGGGAGAAAAGTGTTGATAGCAAGGGAATTCTTAACAGACTATTTGGAGGATGTATACCCTATTGTCCTTTTTGCACACATGGCAGGTATGGACTAATAATACTCTGTGTAGCCTAAAAACCAACCAAGGCCATTTCCTATCAAGCCAGAGACGTGGAACAGCCAAGGATTTGAGCATAAAGGACACAATACCACTGTTAGAGCCAGCCTTGTCTTGACATGTGAGCAATGCCCTAGATGAAACTTAATTTTCAGATAGCTTTTTAAGGGAAGTAACGAAAAGAAGGATGATGATGATGATAGCTAGGATTTACCAGCTGCTTAATATCAGGTACAGCTCTAAGCACTTATGGTAATACAGTCGATCCTGGTAACAGCCCTGTGTCCCGCTACAAGGATTATCACCATTATACAAATGAGCAAACTGAGGACAAGGGACTTCAGTGACTGGCTCATGGTCCCACAATTAACATTGAATGAGCCAGAATGAAACAGCTGAAGAGGAAAGATTTTGAATGAGCTCATATCTAGGCACCATGATCAATATTATCTGACTTCCTGTTTAATGTTCTCTGAGGTCAGGTGATAGGAAACACAGGCTATTTGGTAATCAAGGGAATCTCAGAAAGTCTTCAGAAATTTTTAACCTATTCCAAAATTTTCAGTTACTCTGCCCACACTAACCAGTAATTACAGGAAGTGCCTAATAAACTTCTCCATGTTCCTGTTTCTATTCTCAGTGCTCTAAATGTATTATTCATGTAAGCCTCACATGAACCCAGTGAGGTGGCCACCACTATCATCCCATTTACAGAGTGCAAACCGAGGAATGGAGAAGCTGAGGAACCTTCCATGTTTAGACTGCTGGTATGTGGTTTTCCCAAGACTCTAACCTCTTCTGGGTTGAGAACTCAGGGAAAGGATGCACCTGTTTTGTTCATCCTTCAGTCACATATTGGAGGATATTGTTGATAATCAATAATTGGTGTCAAACAATGTTTGTTGAACTGAGTTGATGTTATTATGAGAAATAAACCTGGATATTCAAAGGCTCTCCTATTTCTTGATTACACATAAATTTCCATCCCTTTGGGAACTGCAATGTCTCACCCAAAAAACTAATTCTAAGGAGAAAAGTTCTATGCTTCTGCCTAGCAGGCTGTAACTCTTTTTTCTGTCGGTTACAAGCCTACTTGCTGTTTCAAAGTCTGGTGTTTTTCCTCCACTGGAAGATGTCTCTGATCACTGCAATGGACAGGTGAAATTTTTCCCTCCTGTGTGCTCTACAACCAGGGGTCTCAAACTTTCCTGTGTATTCAAACCACCTAGAGATCCTGTTACAAGACATTCTGATTCACCAGGGCTGGGACAAAGCCTGAGATTCTGTAGTTTTAACACCCCAGTGATGCCATGTTTTGGCCATGGGCCACACTGAGTGGAGCAAAGCTTATTAGAGTGTGTTGAGGGCCCCACCCACCTTGCTAGACTGTGAGTTCCTTGTGGGCAGCAGTTCCTTCTTGCCTTTCTGCCTAGTACAAAATTCTAATTTAATTATTTTCCAACACTCTCAAACTCAGAGGAGCCTATTGACCCCTCACCACGATCCTGTGGAATCTGAAGAACTAAACACATTGCCCTGATGAGGAAACCTCAGTTTTAGGGAACTTGTAAAACTCCCTCAGAGTTGCCAGCCTATCCCAAGCTTGCGCTCATGGACAGATTGGTTGATTCAGATCCCACCTTGTGAGCCCACCATCTCTCTCAGCGATATGCACCAGGAAGTGGATGTGGTGGCACAGGCTAGGTCCTGTCTCTCCCAGCACACACGCTCCCTTCCCTACTATTCTTCTAAAGCCCCTTGGCTACTCAGGACTCTCCTGTCAGCCTCAAATGTGTGTGTGGGGGGAGGCGAGGCAGGGGGGGTTAGAAGTAGAGATGGGGCTTTACCTCCCAGAGCTGAGTGCCCTGGGTTTTTTCTTTCTTTAACAGAACTCACTTGGTATATCCCTCTGAAAAAGCTGCCACAAGGTCCTAATACCCTCCCAGGGAACTTACTTGCATTTTGGCAGGAGCCCTATACAAACATAATATCCCACTCAAAGGAAACACTCAAAAGGTACAGGGGGAGGGCAGGTACTCGCAATGTATGAGCCCTCTTTCTGGACAGCTCTGTTCCCTCAGACATCTGATGAACTCCTACTTATAAGGTAGGATTAACCTTACGTGTCATGTACTGTGGAGTTTTCACACATCCAGCGCCCCACCTTTGCTCCACCAAAGAGGCAAATCCCCTCTTGGTTCTGTTACAACCAGCCCATGACTCTACTGCATCCCATTGTTATTATTGCACTTTTCCACTTCCTGGTGGCAGAATGTCCCCCCACACCCTCCCTTCTGAGGCTCCCTTTCCTCAGGCACACCTGGAGAAATTTGGGGCACAGGTTGCATCCAGTTTCCATGCTCCTGCTTGTTTCTAGTTGCCTTTGAGGTACTGGGTGACAGTCCCCCATTCCTGATACTTTATTATACAGAACAAAAAGCTCTCTAAATTTCATTCCCTCCTCCTAGACCATGGCCCCACTCTCAGAGGAGAGGAGGCCCATTATTCTCAAGGAGGAGTTCAAGTTTACTTTCTAAGAATAGAGCCATCACACCTGGGTGAATTATCTGAACATCCTAGTGTATAAATATGGTGATGGTCCTTTTTTGTTTCCACAGCAATGTTTTCTTTTTGCTTTGACTTATTCAATCCCCAGTTCACGCCATGCACAGGTCATGACCAGGCCAGGAGCTACTTGAAGGCGGGGATTGTTCCATAATCATCTTTATACCTCCAGGGACTAATGAGTGTCTGATACAAAATTTAGTGATGAGGAAGAAGACTTGGGCTCTAAGCCTTTTTGATAACCTCCTCACCACAGCTCTTTGGCAACCAGTCTCCCAAGTATGGGTAATTCTAGTCTGCTGGGAAATTCTACTTGCCAAACCCTGCAGCAATCTGAGAGCTGAGCTGTGCCAAATATGAGAGATGACATTAAAATAGGCCTTGACTTTTACCACACATAGATAATTGCATTTAAATTTTGATCAAGTTCTTTTTATGTAGTCCAAAAGGTACATGTACGCCTATCATTAAACTCCTGTGATTGGACCATACTTCACAACAGTGACATTTATGATCACAGTTCTGAGTTTCTACGTACCAACTATGGAGTAAGCGTTGGCATTATAATTTGCGTATACAGTACAGCATTTGGTTGGAATAATTATGTTTCCTATTTAAAACAAATGGAGATGACTTGGAATTAAGATAAAAAAGGATGAGTTAGCCCTGGCTGGCGTGGCTCAGTGGATTGAGCACAGGCCTGTGAACCAAAGGGTCACTGGTTTGATACCCCGTCAGGGCACAAGCCTGGGTTGCAGACCAGGTCCCCTGTTGGGGGCATGCAAGAGACAACTGATTAATGTTTCTCTCACACATAGGTGTTTCTCTCCCTCGCTTTCTCTCTCCCTTCCCCTCCCTCTAAAAATAAATAAATGAAATCTTAAGAAAAAAGAATGATTTAGTCTTTAGTTCTAGTCAATCTTTAAAACCATATATTGCTGTATATGTAAAAGAACAAGATAAAAAAACTATATTTTGCACTGAGCATTTTTATCTCAAATATCATTGATAATTTCAATTTAAGTTTCCATTAACTGCAAGTCTCTATTAGGCAGCCTGCTCGGGTGAAGACCATGGACTTTGGAGTCAGACAGACCTGAGTTCAAATCCTCGCCCTACCATTTCCTCCATGTGCGACTTTGTACACAGGTGTTCCCCAATACAGATTTCTGAGTCGCACAAACTTAAAAAATTCTAATTTAGTAAGTCTGAGAAGGAGTCTAGCAATCTACAGTTTAATTCCTCACTTTCAATTTTGAAATAATTTTAGACTTACCAAAAAGTTGCAAAAATAGTAGAGCATTTACATATATCCTTTATCCAGCTTCCCCTGATGTTAACATCTTGCATAATCATAATACAAGTATCAAAATTTAAAAGTTGACATTGATACAATGCTCTATACTTACTTGAAGTAATACCTATTCAGTTTTCACAAACTTCCCCACTAATATCCCTTTCCTCTTTGAGGATCTCACCTTACATTCAGTTGCCATGTCCCTTAGATTCCTCTGGACTATGACAGTTCCTCACTCTTTCCTTGACTAGCATGACCTTGACACTTTCTGAAAAGATTTTATTTATATATTTTTAGAGAGAGGGGAAGGGAGGGAGAGTAATATCGGCCTCTCACATGCTCCCAAATGGGAACTTGGACCACAACCCAGGCACGTGCCCTGACTAGGAATCGAACCAGCAACCCTTTGATTCACAGGCCAGCACTCAATCCACTGAGCCACACCAGCCAGAGCATGACCTTGAAGCCAGAGCATGACATTGACGCTTTTTTTAAAAAGATTTTATTTATTTATTTCTAGAGAAAGGGGAAGAGAAGGAGAAAGAGAGGGAGAGAAACATCAAATGTGCAGTTGCCTCTCACACACCCCCTGCTGGGGACCTGGCCCACAACCCAGGCATGTGCCCTGACTGGGAACCAGATCCTTTGGTTCACAGGCCTGTGCTCTACCCACTGAGCTACATTAGCCAGGCAACACTTCTAAAGAAAGAGTAGTGGTAGACAGTTTATAGAATATTGCTTAATTTGTGCCTGTCTGATATTTTCTTATGATAAGATTGATGATATACGTTTTTAGCAAGAATACCATGGAAGTGAGGTTCCCTCTCAGAGCATCATATCAGGGGTACAAGACATCGTTATAGGCACCGTTAACCTTGATGGCTTAGTTGAGGTGGTGTCTGCTGGGTTGCTATTAACACTATTAATAATAAGGCTACTATTTTTTCCTTTTCCAAGTAATAAATTTCTTTAGGGAGATACTTTCAGCCTCTGCAAATACTGTGTTTCTCCTTAAACTTTCACACACTGATGATACCTGCAACAGTTATTGCTAAGGTAGTTTAATGGTGAGCTTCTCCTTCGCTCATCCCCTCTGCATTTGTTAATTGGAATCCTTTTGTATGGAAGAAGTGTTTCCTCTATTCAACGCATTTATTTATTCAATTGTTTAATGATTTCACTATGGACTCATGGATATTTATTTTTTTAATCTGAGTTATAATTCAGTACTACCATTATTTATTTTGTTGTCCAAAATAATCTAGTTTTTTAAAAGCTGGTAAGGGAACAATTGACTTGGCTTCTCTGCTTTCTCATCTGTAAAGTGAAGATAATAATAATGCTGCTTCCCAAGATTGTTGTGAGGATTAATTATGTCATGCACATAAAGCCCTTAGTTCATTGCTTAGCATACAGTAGACTCTCAGTGTATACTAGCCATATTGTCACTATAGCCATTACATAAACACATGTGTCAGATACCGAGAGACACAGTGGGGCTTGTTCAGTTGTGGAGCAGATGTCAGGAAGACAGATCGGGCAGGAATTCCATTGTGGAGTCAGAACAGGGCCATCTGCTACTAACCAGCCACTGACATTAGGCAAACCATCTCCCCACCTGGAACTTGATGCCTCATGGACAAACATCGGAGTCCTACCCAGCCCTAACACTGTGTGATGTTAAACTCTCTCAGACACATGGAAATATTTGGGAACTAGCACAAAGTTAGGAAATAAATCAATAACGCTCCTACAATGAGAAGGGACTGATTCACAAAGCCATAGTCCACAGATTTGCTGCCAGTGAAGAAACAACATAGAAAATGATACATGTGGCTGTTTCTTTTGTCAGGCTCATGTGCCATCGCCTAGTAAGATTTGCATTATTTCTCAGTGTCTGAGTGTTACCTGTGGCTTTTTAAAAAATTATTCCTATGGATGAGAGACACAAGCAACTTTTTTCATAGCACTTGTAACTAGATAATTATGAATTTAACAGTTCATTGAGAAAATGAAACCAATTGTGTTGGTCATCTGTACTGTGCAGCTGTGCATCACCAGGCTCTAAAACACTGCCTGGCACCTAGTTTGAGCTAAAAAATCTTTGTTGATTAAATGAATAAATCAAGAATGAACAAATTCAACATACATTACATTTGTAATTCAACATTACAAAAGAGGAAAAAGTATTTCATAAGAGGATGACAACAATGTGTCTCTTCAGAGGCATTGTAGAGTACAACCTGGGTCAGGAAGAGGATGAAAACTTAGTCCTCGTTGCACACAGGGCAGAAGTTCCCAGAGACGCGTCGAGGTGGGAGCTGCCACCGCTGCTCCCTCTCCAACTTCCTCCTCTGAAAAAATGTGCTTTAACGCTGGGCACCAAACCGCATGTGGAAATGAAAGCCAATGGCCTAAGGTCCTGGCAACTGTGATGGGCTCTGAGCTTCGTTCAGGTTCCACGTTCAGTGTGACTCAGATGTTACTCCCTCCCAAAGTTAAGGACATGGATTTGGACAATACATAAGTACCTCTGAAGATAACTTTAACACGCTCCATTAACAGCACCTCCAGACATCCTCCCAAATTAAATCCAATGCCTCGTCTGTTTTCCTAGTACCTGCTCCTTGACTGACCAAACTGTTTCACACCAGCACTTAACCTGCTCTCCTCTCATGGGGAAATGCTGGCTATGGGAACTTCCTCATAGGCCAGGTGTAAACTCTTTGTGGTGCTTCAGTAACCACATCTTGGATAAGGCGCAGGACTAACGAGCATTTCTCCAATGTACTCTGTAGTGAGTCCGATTATAGCACTGTGGATGTGCCCAGGGTAGCCACACTCGATGTTGTCTTTGCCATCTTCCACTTCGGTTCTCTCACATTAAGCTTACAGTGCCTTTTACAGGCTACAAGCACCAGGATGCAGCGGTGGCCAGAGCTGTGATGTCAAAAAACACAGAAAATGGCCTGTGATTAACCGTGAGTCTCGAAGACTGATCGTCTTCCCTCCAGCCCTGACACAGCCACCATAACCTGGAGCCCTTTACCCCATAGGTTCCCCAGCTAAGAGCCTGACTTCTTAAGAAGAAAAATGTCTGGGCCCTTGAACCCATTACTGCTAATGAACCCAAGAACTTTTCATTATGTCTTATCTTAGTGGAAGTGCTTAAAAAAGTGGTTGCCAAGGGCACTTTAAGGTCATCATGCAAATTAAATGAAAGACAAATAGATCAAGAAAAAGAGAACTTGGCTTTGGAGTCCAAACTTTGAATTCCATTTCTCTGTGATCCTGAATAGACTTAGCTTCTCTACAACTCAGTGGTCTTTGCCACAAAATGGAGACACTAAATGATTATTCCATAGTGTTGTCAGTATTTAATAAGGCAATAAACTCAAAAGCACCTGGCACAAATTAGGTGTGCAGTAAATATTAGTTTTCCTTCCCCTTGTCCTAAAACCTGCTTGAGCCAATCAAGGATATAAAGGAAGACAGGGTAGTAAAAGTAGTTAAGAGTCATATTTTAAGCCTCATTTCCACTTTATCTTTTTTTTTTCGTTCCTCGCTCAGCAGAAAATGTGTTAGACCAAAGAAGGTCAAAGAATCTTTTGGAGAAGATGCAATGATAAGTGTGATGAAACATTCCAAATGGCCTATGTGTTCTCGCAGTAGGAATCAAAGGGGGATGGTCTGGACCAGTAAATGGGTCCTTTTCATGCCCAGGCTCTGCAGATTTTAGAACATCCCATGCTGCTTCCCAGGGTGGTTAAAAAGGGAGGCTAGAACAAGGAGAGGAGTGCTCCTATTTCCCATCACAAAATTATTTAACTCTGTGTACAGCTTGTACAGCTTTTACAGCTCAGGAAACACAGAATGCAGGACAAAGACCACTGCAAGTTTTATATTTATTTCACCTCAACCCTCTCTACACTGTCATTATTTTAAATACGTGTCATAGCAAGGGTATTGTTAGTTCACAACACAGTAAACATGGATAAGCAGTTCTGTGCCATTTGGGGGTGGGGGAGAGAACTGTGCACATAAACAATTCCAGCCCAATGTCATCCTGCGGTCATTACTTAGTGGAAATGTGTTAGGTAGTGCCACCGGCAGAAGATGGAAGTGATATTGCTTTAGAAAATAATAACCTAGCATACAAAGGTGGTCACAGAAGCAAGGAAGTGATTAATTACCACAAAACTCAGGATAGTGGTTACAGTACTTCTAGAAGGCAGGGAGAGGGTGTAGCCTACAAGATAAACAAAGGAGGGGCTTCTGGGCTGGCAATGCTCTGTTTCATGATCAAGGGGATGTTCACTTTGTAATTATTCATCATGCTATACATTTATGTTTTATGTTTGTATATTCTATTTCATAATTTTTAAAGGGTTAAAAAGAAAGAAAGAAAATAATATCCCTCTCTTCACTGAGAAAAAAACACTGTACTGCAGAGCTTAGCTCTAGCTATTTAAATGTCTTTCTCAGCTGATATCCATGTTCCTCCCATAGATTGTTTTCTGAAAGAAAATGAGAATGTTGGATGGTTGAGCTAAGAGTAGAATGCTGTCAGTGCTCCAGTAGAGATGATATCCCAGAGACTGTTCTTCTACTGGAGGATATTTGGGGTATATTTTTAAGAGTCCATTTACTCTAGAGTTAGAGTTCAGTGGATCTCCACAAGATACCAGAAAGCTCTCCAAGGGGTAGGCAGTATTCACAAATCAGAGTCATCAGACACAAAGAAAGTGGATACAAATGAGCTTACAAAGTCATCAGGAAAAATTTTAAAATTTTAAGAAGATATTAAGAACTCAGTTCCTGTAATTTGAGGCATAGCAGAGCCCCAGGGCCTCTGCGTGAAGAATATCCCTCCTGTGTTTAGCATGTGGGTGACTCACCCACAAAACCATCTACAGCCTGCATGCAGCAAAAAGGAAATGAATCATGGAAGCTTCTGACCTTTGCCCTTGTCATCCCTGTATGGGGAACCACCCACCAACAGTCTCTACAGAGCTGGATACAGGGCAGTCAAACAAGGCACACAAAAGTTATGTAAATCCATTGGCAGAGAAAAGGAGAACCAAGTCAGGGGAATGCAGCTCAGAGGGTGAGACTACAGGATAAACATTGATTCTGTGATGCAGAAAGCTTAGCACTTGAACTGGCATCAAGGACAATCGGGCAACATCCCCTGGCCTGTAGTCTTAAGCAATTCTCTGAACTCCTTCCACCACTAGCTGGGGGCAGGGTAGAGAGAACAACATAGAGGAGAACAATGAGCTGATGCTTCTTGGAATCTCCATGTTATGTTTGGTATTTGGAGAATTTGCTTGGCTTGCTTAGAGGAAGTCGGCCAAGCTCATGCGAGTATGAAAGTTGGAACGAATTGGATAGAAGCGTTTACATTTAAGAAGATGGAAGCATAGTGTCTGCATTCAGAAAGGGCAATGAGTTTACAATAACTGGCTGAGGAGTCCTAACACAATCCGAAGAATTATCAACAGCTGTAGTCCGATACTTCAAGTTGTGATTTCAGTTTTAAACAAAATCAGAATGCCTTCACAATGCTAACTTGAAAGCTAAATATAGCTCATCCAAAAACATGTCAGAGTAGAAAGCAAACACATAGAAGACAGGAAGGAAAATCTCTAATTACCTACATTACTGAAAAACTGCATTTGGGCATTGTACTTGGAAGTGAGGTTGCTCTCAGCCTCTCTGCTCGCCCATCAATGGTGAGGGAATAATGACTGCCCACCCATTGAGCTGCAGAATTCAAAGCCATTTCCCTACATTCCAAGGTGAGCTTCTTAATGCAATTTCTTTTCTCATATGGGTCTATAAACGGTAGGACAGCTTCCTATTATCTTATTATAAAAGAATATACCATCCCACAAAAAACATCTCCCAGACCTTTGTCCTCAGGACAAACTTGGCTAAGAAACCTTGCCCTTACTGGTTAGGGGAGTGGGCATTAGGCACTCATATGCCACACAGCTAAGTTCAGAGCTCTGATCTGTGCTTGACACCTCAAGTTGATAGAGAATATTGGATATCAGATGATGTTCTATTCATAGGTCAAAAAGACAGCTTGGAACTGACCTTAGAACCTTTCCTCTCCCTTCGACCCTCACATCCTACTCTGGCCGCTTGCATATTCTTTCTTCTTACCCATTCTAAAATCATCTTGCTTTATTAAATTAAGAGAAAGGAGATTAGTCATTTCCAGGTAGACAGGCAGGACTTGTTGGTTCACATCCTATTATTGCCCTCAGCATTTATGATGGAGATGGAATTATAATATGATCCCTTGAACACTGTTAAGTGATTTACATACAATGGGTATCAGGGAGTACTAATATTATCTTTCCACTCCCTTTATGAACTTCCATCTTTACTTCTACCAGTATTTTTAACTAACAAACTAGTATCTTTTCTGCAATAATAAGAATAATTTTTTTAAAAACAGCTATCACCTATTCGATACTTACATATGTCAGGTACTGTGCTAAATGTTTTACAGACATTAATTAATCCTTTTAATCTTCATAGTAACTATATTACATGGGTACCATTCTCATCCCTACTTTATAGATGGGAAACCACAAGTTAGAGAGACTGTCATTTGCCCAGAATCAAGCTAATATGTAAATTTCAAGCCCAGAGCTATTCAACTCCAGAACCTGAGCTCTTCACCATCACACCATGGTCCCTAGAAGGCTGTGGGGCAGGAGAAGAAACAAGTGAATTTTATTTGTTGCCACACTGATTTGGGTCACCTTTTCCTTACATTCAGGTAGCTAATCATTGAAGACAGTAAAGGAGAAACATGACAAAGTCTTATTTTCATGTAGACATCACACCTGTCACCTGTCAATTTTCTATATTTCTTTCTTATGTGTAAGAAGTGATAAAGGAAAAAACCTAGCAGCAGAATTCCTAGCAATTTCCAGCCTAATTTCCCCATTCCTTGAAAATGGGGACTTTGACTTTTCTCAAAAGATGAGTTTCAAGCTCAACCAATAAAAGTCCATAAGAAACGCCTCATCAAGCACACATTGAAAGAGTCCAATAGAGTTCAGCTTCTCTTTTGTAATTCATCCTCTGACCTTCTGCAGAGAACAACAGTAAAAATAAAACAAATCATTCTATCATCTTCTGCCTCCAGTTTTAACCTGAGCCAACCTGTCAATAATGCATTAGAATCACAATAATCACTGTGTAGTAATCATGGGAGAATTAGACAGTGTGTGTTTAATAAAGCACTTATTAAACACACACACCATAGCTTGTCATTTGGTGGCTATTTAGTCTATCGCTGATGTACAGTACAGCCAGTTTCTGATTCAGGACCTCAATATGTTCAAAACAACATTTTTTTAAATTTTGCAGCTTAGAGATTCAGTATTTCTTTTGGCTAATCAGGGTTCTGACTCTAGGAGTAGAGGAAGGATATTGTGAAGACAACCCAACTTTCAGATCCCAAATCAATATCGCAGTAGTTAGATTTCTTAGGGAAACTAAAACTTTCAGAGAGTAGGGGAAAGGAATTGTCTTGATTCTCTTCTCATTTTTGGTTTAAATCCCGTATTGTATCAGGAGGTTTTGTACTTAAGAACACATGTTTTAGAATCAGACAAATTCAGTTTAAATCTGGTTTCCCACAGTTTGTAGCATTACCTTGGGCATGTTATTTAACCTCTCTGAGGATCAGCCTCCATCTATAAAATGGGTTGTGAGAACTGAATGTATCTTCTATATAAAGGACAAGCAGAGTGCCTGGCACAGAATAAGAGCTAGATACATGGCAAATAAGGAAGGAAGGAAGGAAGGAAGGAAGGAAGGAAGGAAGGAAGGAAGGAAGGAAGGAAGGAAGGAAAAGAAAAGGAAAGAGAGGACTTCCAGCCAAGATGGAGGCGTAGGTGGACACACTGTACCTCCTCTGACAACCAAAATTAAGGACAACAAAAATTTAGAAACAAAAAAAACAACTAGATAGAAAATTGAATTGTATGAAAGTCCAACAACAATTCACCCAGACCTGTAAGAGGGGCAGGGGCAGAGTTGGCGGCCAGTGGAGAGGGATCAAGGCAGGAAAAAGCAGTAGCTAGTGGTCACAGATGCACAGGCAGTGGTTGGCACACCCTAGGCGCACAGGCGGTGGTTACCGGGCGTAGAGAGGCAACGAGCAGACCCAGCCAGGTGCACAAAGTGGCTGACCATGGTCACACATTTGCACGCAGATAAACCAGGTGAAAATGGGCAGCAAGACAGACTGCACAACCCAGGGCCCCAGCACTGGGAAATAAAGGCTAAAAGCACCGATTGAAAACACTTGTGGGGGTGGAAGTGCTGGAAGAAACTCCCAGCCTCACAGAGGGGACTGAAATCTGGGAGAGAGCAGAGCAAGAGCCTTTGTTCCCTCCCTGACCCCACCCCTACATACAGCATCACAACTCTGCAATTGGGTTGCCCCGCACCGGTGAACACCTAAGGCTCCACCCCTCAATGTAACAGGATTGACCAGACCCAAAAGAGAGAGAGAGAGAGAGAGAGAGAGAGAGCGAGAGAGAGAGAAGGAAAGAAAAGGAAAGGGAAGGGAAGGGAAGGGAAGGGAAGGGAAGGGAAGGAAAGAAAGAAAGAAAGAAAGAAAGAAAGAAAGAAAGAAAGAAAGAAAGAAAGAAAGAAAGAAAGAAAGAAAGAAAGAAAGAAGAAAGAAAGGAGGGAGGGAGGGAGGGAGGGAAGGAAGGAAGGAAGGAAGGAAGGAAGGAAGATTGATTCAAATGAAAGAACAAATCAAACCACCAGAGCCAATACTTTTAAGTGACCAAGAGATAGCCAACCTATCAGATGCACAGTTCAAAGCCCTGGTGATCAGGATGCTCACAGAATTGGTTGATTTTGGTCGCAAATTAGATGAACAAATGAAGGCTACAATAAGTGAAATAAAGAAAAATGCACAGGGAACTAATAGTGATGGGAAGAAAACTGGGACTCAAATCAACAGTGTGGACCAGACGGAAGAAAGAAATAACCAAACAGAAAAGAAGGAAGAAACAAGAATTCAAAAAAATGAGGAGAGGCTTAGGAACCTCCAGGACATCTTTAAATGTTCCAACATCCAAATTATAGGGGTACCAGAAGGGGAAGAGGAAGAGCAACAAGTGGAAAACTTATTTGAACAAATAATAAAGGAGAACTTCCCCAATCTGGCAAAGGAAATAGACTTCCAGGCCCAGGAAGCTCAGAGAGTCCCAAAGAAGGTGGACCCAAGGAGGAACACACCAAGGCACATCATAATTACATTAGCCAAGATCAAAATGAAGGAGAGAATTCTAGAAGCAGCAAGGGATAAGGGCACAGTCAGCTACAAAGGAGTTCCCATCAGACTGTCAGCTGATTTCTCAAAAGAGACCTTACAGGCAAGAAGGGGATGGAAAGAAGTATTCCAAGTCATGGAAGTCAAGGACCTATATCCAAGATTGCTCTATCCAGCAAAGCTGTCATTTAGAATGGAAGGGAAGATAAAGCACTTCTCAGATTAGGTCAAGTTAAAGGAATTTCATCATCACCAAGCCCTGATTATATGAAATGTTAAAGGGACTTATCTAAGAAAAAGAAGATAAAAAATGACAGTAAGAAGACAGCAAACTCACAGATATTAACAAACACACCTAAAACAAAAGCAAACTAAGCAAACAAGTAGAACAGGAACAGAACCACAGAAATGGAGAGCATATGGAGGGTTAGCAACAGGGGACTGGGAGGAGGAGAGAGGGGGAAAAGGTACAGAGAATAAGTAGTATAGACAGTAAAGAGAAAATAGACAGGGGGAGGGCAAGAATAGTATGGGAAATGTAGAAGCTAAAGAACTTAGGACACATGGACATGAACTAAAGGTGGGGAATGTGGGTGGGAGGCAGTATGCATGGTGGAGGGGAATGAAGGGGGGAAATGGGACAACTGTAATACCATAATCAATAAAATATGTTTTTAAAAAAGAAAAGGAAAGAGAAAAGAAAAGAAAAAGTCACATTGTGTTTTTCTGATCAACTAATTTGAAAACTGTAGATGCCAAAGACAGGGTGGCCTACACGAAACAAGGCCAGCGGCACAACAGACTCACCACAAAATACAGGCTACAGAGCAGATTTTGCTGTAAGAAAGATCTATTTAGGATCCATCCAGAGAGGGCTTAGTGATTATTGATGCATTTCTTTCCAAGAAAATTCATACATATTACTTTTCCCATGGACCCAAAAGGGAGAACCCATTTGAGACACCAGTGGATGAAGATGAAAAACTCGCTCTTAACTAAAGAGTAAAGTGGGAATTTGCCAAGATATCAACAAGAGGTGACATCAAAGAAAAAGGCTTTTGGATTCAAACCCAGCTAATTGGCAGAAAGAGAAGATCAGACAAAGGGAGCCTGGGTACCGTGTGGAACTACAGTCCGAGTCTGACTTAGCTCAGAGTCATTAAACAGCCTAAACCATGTGACTTGACTCATGTGTTGTAGATTGCCTGCATCCAGATCTCTGGATCAAATAACTTCTTCCCAAAATGAACTCTGTGGGAAACTTCTGAATGGAGTTTAATCATCTTAAAACAAACATTAATGACAATTGTTATGTATCTTATCCCAGCTGGCAGTCTTACGAACTTGGCACAGAAGACTCACCAAAACTTGCCCAAATTGAGTTTCATTATCAAGGATATATAACTGATATCTGAATGAATCTGAGAAACCCACAAGTAACATAATGAAGGTTAAAAAAAAACAAAACAGGAAAACCTTCATTCTGTGCCTTATTGATCACAGTCAGATAGAACAAAAATGCAAACCAAATCTCAGCATGTAACAAGCCATAAGAAATAAAATGGGGGAGGAGAAAGGGAGGGAGTAAGTAACAAAACAAGCCAAAGAGAAAATTGCCAAGTTCTCACAGAATCTACAGAGAATGGGAGGAGAAAACATAGAAACTAACAGGAAAAATTTTCAAAAAGTAAACTGTAGGAAAATGGGAAAGTGCCTTGAGGAGGAGCCAAGTTCTAGCGGGTGGGAGAGATGAAATGATAACATCTGCTGGCTGCCCCAGCTCTGAAAGAAAGAATCAGGAGTGTCCTTAAGACCCTGAGGAAAGGAGCAGGCCCCTAGAGAGCAAGCCGGAGCTGTGCCCTGTGAGCTTTGGATGGGAAGAGCCTCATTAACATCACAGCAGAGGACTAAAGACTGGCTGTGAACAATAAGCTAATAATAAGGATTTGTTTCACCCCTTCATAGAGATTTTTTTTTCCTCCCAGGGGCAATCTGTAGGGAGAGTAATATATTTTTCTCACAGCTCTGTTCTGAGGGGAAGTGGCAAGAAAGGGTTAACCTGTCCACATTACGGAAGACGGAGGGAGGGTAACTGAGAGGTGGTGGCATTCAGTGACTCAGCTAGGTCTTGGCAGCTGGAAGCACCCAGACGTGACATCCAGCTCAGCTCTTCCATCTGTCATCTGAGGGCTCTGATAGCCTGACTTCCCCTGGGATTCAAGCGCTTGCCACACACTGGCAGCTGCCCCTAGTTATCAGCTTCCTCAGACAGTCACAGTCTTCATTAAAGGCCCCGAAAGCAGGGCTATGAAAAGGGCTATCCCCTCTTTCTAAACAGCCTTCTCGCCCATCCCTCACCCTTGCTTTCATTTCCCTTTTTTACTTAGGTGAAAGGATACAATTCCTGGTTTTGCTGCTTGACGAGGCATCTCTAACTGTTGACCATACGTTGCCACTTGGATATCTTATAGACATCTCTGACTGAACACATCCAAAATAAACTCACACTCCTCCTCTCCCCTGCTCAGAAAAAAATCCTGCTCCACCCGAGGTTTCCTCTTTTCATTTAACAGCAATATCATCCTTCATTCTCTACATTTTTGCTCACCCCCTGTATCAGCAAATGCTATTGATTCACCATTACATGCTACCCAGACACTCACCACTGCTCACCACCTCCATTATCTCTCACCTGGATTTTTGCAAGAGCCTCCTGACTGGTCTCTGTACTTCTGCTCTTGTCCTCCAACATATAACACAGCAGGCTGACTGGAACTGCTAAACTTTAAGAAAAGTCATACAGCCCTGGCTGGTGTGGTTCAGTAGATTGAGTGCCAGCCTGTGAACCAAAAGGTCGCTGGCTCGATTCCCAATCAGGGCACATGCCTGGGTTGCAGGCCAGGTCCCCAGTAGGGGGCACATGAGAGGCAACCCCACATTGATGTTTCTCTATCTTTCTCCCTCCCTTCCCCCTGTCTAAAAATAAATAAATAAAATCTCCAAAAAATAAATAAATAAAAGGATTTTTTTAAAAAACAAAAGTCATACATAGCACTTCTCTAAGCCAACTCTCCAATGATGTCCATTCTCAGCTGGAGTAAAAGCTCAAGTTCTTACAGTGGCCTGCAATCCCTGCCCACTCTGGCCCCAAGCGCCTCTCTTACTTCACCTGTTTCTACTTTGCCCTCCTTATTCCACTCCATCTATTGGCTTCCTGTCTCTCCCTCAAATATGCTAGGTATACCTAGGTCTCCAGAATTAGGAACTAAAACTACAGGACACTCTCCTTTTTTTATAAGTATGCCCCAAATATTACATGGCAGATACTTATATTTTAAAATTATGTTGTTTAACAAAAAGTCATAATCCCTGTGTGTTCCCTATCAAGCCCAGGTGTACCCAGCTCAAGCCCTTTGGACTACTCCTTCCTGCTGTCCGAACACCCTTCTCTGATATGTGTGTGACTCACTCCCTCACCTTCAACCTTTTGTTCAAATGTCACCCTGGGAAGGTGGGTGCTAGTCACATGAAAAATTATAATCTGGTTCTTTTTTATTCTTTCTCTTTACTTTATTTCTTTAATAAAACTTATGTATTGTTGGTCTCTCCCAACTAGGATGTCAACTTCTTGTTTTTTGGTGTTCTGCTTTGTTCCCTGCTGTATCTCTAACACCTAGAACCTTAGACACCTAGTAAATCATCAATGGATGCTTGTTGAATGAATGAATGAATGAACCTCTCTGAGCTGTTGATAATAAAATAGCCAACAACAAATTGCTTCTGATTCAAGGTTTTCTGTACTCTACCCTCCATTTGAAATGACTAAAAAAACCCCATCCTACTCCCACCAGAGCAACCCCAGAAAAATCACCTTTCTTGGCTCCCCACAATAGGAATATCTCATTTGATATTGATTTTAAATATCAAAACTCCAAACTTCACAAACTGTACATAATTCATTAGCTGACTTTACTTAGTGCTTGACAGCTTGCAAAAGACTTTCACTACATGACCCCGTTTGAAGGCCTCGGATGCAATAGAACCAAACTCACAGGGACCATAGTTTCACAATGGAAAAATTTGGTTTCCATCATAATAATTATGTTTGCAAAGACAGTAATGCTCAACAAAGCCCAAAATAATTCAGCATAATCCCTGCCATACTCACTCTGTTGAAAAATGTTCTCTTTAGAACCCATATGAAACTGTCAATATTGTGATAAATAAGTTGTGAAAGTGTATTAGCAGTGGATAACCCATTGACTTCATGTGTGTGTTGTGCATGTGGCTGTTTTAAGAGACCACTAGCCTGTTATTACCAAATAATGCAACCCCAATTAATTGCAAGCCTTGCAGACATTGCTGTTCAGTTCCAAACCACCCCAATAAAGTATCACAGCAAAGCCACTCATAATCTTTTTGCTGGTGGAGAGGGTCTTGCCTTCGGTTTGTAAAAAAAATAAAAAATAAATAATAAATAAAAACCACCTGTGAAGAACATAAAAACGGAGCACAGTAAAAAGAGAGGTATGCCTATATTGAACATGTGACAGTTTTATAATCATCCAGTCCCTTTGGTGTTTATGTTAGAGCATGAGAGATGTATACATTGCTAAGTGTAGCAGAGTGGGCAGATGTACAGGCCCCCTAATTTTCAATTGGAGGAAAAAAGCCAGTTAGTCACTTAACTCATTCATGTGCTGCAAGCCAGGTTCCTTGAGTCCTTCTGGAAACCCTGGTGAACCCAGGTGTGCCTTAGACTGTCAGGGTAACCGCGGTTCTCCTGTACGCATTGGACTCCCTTGGGGAGCATATGCAATATAATTGCTCTGGGGTGGAGTCTGGATCCCTGGGGTTTTAAAAGCTTCCTAAGTAAGTCTAGTAAACAGCCAAGGTTGAGAAGTACTATTTTAAAGTTTCCCCAAAAATGCACAGTGAAATAAGCACTTTTCAGTTTTCAGTAACCATATTTTGCAGATTTTAAAAGCCCCTCTCCAGATTATAGTGAAGCAGATGGGTCTAAAAGAAAAGAAAACCTCTCTGAGTATCTAAAATCAATGTGTACTGTTTGAGGGGGAAAAAAATCCATGCTTTAATATAAACAAAGGAGGTTTCAGTTCAGCAGCCTGGGAAACTCCCCGATCTCACACAGCCTTCCACGATTCTCACGTGCCATAACTGCAGCAGCAGGAAAAATAACTGACAATGCTGTCTTTATTCACACCAAACACGCCAGTGGACTTCAAAAGAAAATCAACATTTACAGTTTAATTACTGTTTATTCCCTGTATTCAAATCAGCTTTCTTTGGCTGCCCCCTTCTAAATGCTCAGAAGGGGATTTAATCATCTGATCTAATTCTTCCAAAGAATAGAGAGTTATCATTATGATAGCACACTGAAAAAAATAATTAAACAAATGCAACATAAATTGTATAAAAGATAACTGCACTGGGTATTTTTTAAAACACTTGTAAGATAAAACAGTTCATTTTTCAAGGCAATAATTTAGGGGTTAAAGAGCTTGATTCCTGTTTCTTAACTAAATTTCAACTTATTACGTCTATGCTAGCAGAATGAAATGCGTCAATGAAAAATAGCTGTGTTTAAAGTCAGCGCCCAACCGTTTAGCTACGCTAGTGCTAACCAATAGAAATATAATACAAGCCACTTAGGTCATTTGAATTGGTTAGTAGATGTGTTAAAAAGGTCAGAAACCCAGTATATTCAAAAAATACTATCATGTCAATGAAATCAATATAGAAAATTATCAAAGATACTCTATATTTTTTGGTACTTAAAGTGTAGAATCCTGTGTGTAGCTCACATTGATGGCACATCTCAGGGCAGACCAGCCGCACCTCAGGAGCTGAACAGCAGCATTTGGGAAGCTGCTACCCACCGGCAGAGTGCGGGGCGACATCCACACCACAGCCTGCCAGTACAGGGGCTGTTCTCCCTGCTGACCCTGGCCTTTTGGCAAAACACCCTCTGCTGTGCTAAACAGAAAGCTTCATGATAAATGGCACTTTCTACCCCTTAAATTTTGTGTGTGGCTTTGCTAGAAATGGAAACCATAGTTTGGCCCTTTTCTGCACTATCATAAATCATGTCAGCTTTTCATTAGCCAAAAAAAGCGGAATCTGATTGAGCCTGTCTCTCAGGGACCTATGAAAATTAATAGCAGTTTTCACTACCATATGACCTGTCTGTGTAGACATAGTTGCTTTAATTCCTTCTTCCCCTTTGTTAGCCATATTTGTTGATCACACTTGAATGGATCGCTCTACCTTAATGAACTGCAGTATTTGAAAGGTGCTTCAGAAAAACCTCTGAAGTAGGAGCAAGCACTTTCTAATACTGGGATTTGCAATTTTGTTACAAGATCCTGACAACAGAGTCAGCCTCCTAAACAGAGCAAGGGACTACCATTGTAGACAGTGTCTTGACAACACCAGAGACACTTAAGCTTATCCTTCACTTTTAATGACCTAGACAACAAGACTTGTTCAAATTTAACCTAAGTCAACTTCCCATAATATCTAGAAGAGACCCGGGCAATCTTTATCTAGGCCTCTCTCCACGTACTCTTTGAAGTTATCTTATTTCTTAATCACCCTTCAGCCATTGGTAAACATACTGCCTTCTCCAAATCAAACACAAAGTCTCCATGTTCTCCAGCTAGTGGATGATGTCAGAAGAGAAAAGTGAAGGAAACATTTATATTTACGCCACAAGTCAATACATCGTGACCTTGACCTCGGCCATTAAGAAAAGCAGATCAGTTAACTAGAAATGGCATGGAGCTTGTCACAGGAATAGGTTTCAAGGACCTACTTATCAGTTTTGTCATTTACTAAGATCCCTGGAGTGTAGTCATCGTGTGCTGTGCTAATGTAAATTGCCTTCTTTGCAATGGCTTCATTTTCTCCTACATGAAGCTGTGCGTTTTAAAGAAACTTTGCACATAGCAGAGCCATAATAAAAGGGATGAAGACTTCTAAAAGCTGAAGGACCTATCTTTTCCTCTTTTCTGAAGAATACAAATTCACCATTGGAAAGTACTTATATTTTGACACATGCAATGTATATAAAACCAGAATAAGAATCTGTCATGGATGTCTATTACTTACACACCAAACCCGAGCTCCCTTCACAGTCTGACCTCACCCAACACATTACTTTGTCTCACTAGTAGTTGTTTTTATATCACATTTCCTCCAATCAGGATGGTTTCTTTACCATTCCTAACTCAACCGCCTGGCCCCCTTCAGCTCCCCACCACGTACTTACTCCTGCCTGTGTGCCTTCACCCATTCATCTCCACATGCCTGGAAAGCCGCGAGTCCACAAATGAATATCGATGCCATAAATAAATACCGATGAAAGTGCTGCACTTTATACCTTATCGCTTCCAGGTTGGGGTTTTCGAGGCTAAAATTCCCAAGATTCCTTTATCCCCCATCCTGATAACCACTCCCTGACTTGACATTGTAATCTAATTGGCTACAGTAGGATTCCCACAGGAATGTGTGAATGAATTGGAAGAAACACTTTTTCGTTTCAACTGTATTTTGTAAAAGGATCTATTTATTCAAGGAAAAAGCTAATTGAATATGTATGTATTTTTTATGTGAAATGTTTGGGGGAGGTTATTGTGATAGAATATACCTAACATAAAACCTACCATTTTAACCATTTCGGAGTGTGTGATTTGGTGGTATTAGGTATTGTCCCATTGTTGTGCAATCATTACCACCATCCATCTCCAGAATTTTTCATTTTCCCAAATTAAAATTTGTATTCATTACATAATAATTCTCCATTCCTCGTATGCTACTTTCTGTCTCTGTGAATTTGACTGCTCTAGGTACCTCATGTAAGTGAAATCATAGAATATTTGTTCTCCTGTGTTTGGCTTAGTTCACTTAGCATAATGTCTGAGTTTCATTCATGTAGTAGCATGGATCAGAGTTTCTTTCCTTCTTAAGGCTGGATAATATTCCATTGTGATAAAGACCACATTTTTAAAATTCATTCATCCATCAGTGGACATTTGGGTTATTTCCACCCTTTGAATATTTTGAATAATGTTGCTATGAACACAGGTGTACAAATATCTTTGCAAGGCCCTACTTTCAATTATTTTCTGCATATACCCCCAAGTGAAATTAATGGATCATATGATAATTCTGTGTTTCATTGTTTAAGGAACTGCCATACAGTTTTCCAGAGAGGCTGCAACCCTTTCACATTCCCACCAGCATATGCGGGCATTTCTTAAATCACATGTAAAAAACAGTAAGGTCATGTAAAGGGAGCTTTTAAACACCTATTCTAACCACTTCTCATTTATATTTATTTCTCCTTCAGCTCAAATTTTAGAAAATTATTATTATTGTGTGTTTTCATTTTGTCCTTGCAGCTACAGTGTAAACTCCTTCAAAGCAGGTTCTAGATCTTAATATTTGTGGGGGGAGTTTATTCCCTATCTATACCTTAACACAGTACTCCTTACTCCTGTGTTGATTAAGAGAAAATGCTTGTGTGACTGTTTAATTGCCTGAGGTTTATGGTGGCTCACACAGATTCTCAATAAAACATTAAGCAAAAATCTCTTTCTCCATAGGTTCCAATAATTCATGCTTAAATTTCACACTTTCTTCAAATGTCCTGACTCACTAACTCCATTACCTAACTGGTGATCTGACCACACTCAGAGTGACAAAGCGAGGGGGCAGGTGAAGTGTGCTGCTGGCTGTCTTACACCTCACACCTTGGGTGTGCTGCATTCCTGAAATCATTCAAATGGATTTTACCTTGTCTGGAAATCACTAGACAACAAGCAACCAGCAAATGAACAGCCAGTGAGAGCAGAGAGATGCACAGGTGCTACCAATAACTCTGTAGGGAGGATCCCAGTTTTAAGTAAGAACCAGTTTTCCACAAGTCCATTTTGCGGGCGAGAAAAGAGGCAGCGAATGCCAAAGCACATGTGACTTAAGTGAATGGAAGCTGTGTACACTGACATGGCATAATCTATTTGCCCTGAGTGTGGTCAAGCAGCCCGTGGTAAATGGAAATGTCCTCTTTGCTCACGGGGAGTGATGATGGCAACAATGGCAACAGCAAATGACAGCAGTGATCGTCTCAACTTCGGAGCACTGAATTTGGACCAAGCAATTTGCTCTCACCTTTTTAAATAATACTTCTGCAAGTCAGTTATTGTAATACCTATTTTACAGGCAAGGTTATTTATATTCAATACCACATCTACTTTCCTAGGTGCTGTCCTGGTATTTAATCCTAAATCTACTGCACTCCAAAGTCTGTGCCACACACTTATTTTATTAATGAGACTAAGCCAAAGGGCCCTGAAAATGTGCTCTAATGCATACTTTTCCTTGGAAGAAACATTAGCATTAGTCTAGTGCTCTTGAAAATTCTGCTTAGTAGCCCAGATTTCAAAGGTTTGTCTGAAGTACAATGAGAACAACACCTAACCCTAGCATGACTGCATAGTTTATCATCCAAACTAAGTATCTATTGTTTGGGATAAATTAAACCAAACTGGGTCACCAGGAAAACAAATATTAACTGAGACCATCTGGGGAAAACTAAAAGCTATCCACATACTATGTTGTTCTACCTAATTCAGCTGCTTCTGATAGCAACACCATAAAATAAGTGGCCAACTATTTGAAGTATTACATAGTATTACATACTTTACATAGTAAAGTATTTTTAAATCTAGTTCGGTTGGTTAGAGCATTGTCCCAATGTGCCAAGGGTGCTGGTTTGATCCCCAATCAGGGCACATACAGGAATCGACCAATGAGTGCATAAATAAGTGGAACAACACATCAGTGTTTCTCTCTCTCTCTCCCTCTAAAATCAATAAATGAACAAAAAAATTAAAAAGCTAGGTCAACTAAACTATAATTTATATACAGTAAAAATTGACTTTATCTCATATTTAGGTGTACAGTTCTATTAATTTGATGATAATAAGTTGTGTACTCATACTCAAAATCAAGACATAGATTATTTCACTGCAAAATTTATAGTTAATTCTTTCCCTGACCCCATTATCTCCCTATAATTGTGCTTTCCTCATATGTTATATTAAAGGAATTAAGTAATGTAGCTTTTGAGTCTGGCTTCTGTCAGCATAATACACTTGGGATTCATCCATGTTGTTGCAAGGATTGGTAGGTAGTCCATTCTTTCTTCTTGAGTAGTTTCCACAGTATGGATGCACTACAGTTGAAGTGGATAAACATTTGGATTGTTCTCCACTTTTGGCTGATTATGGGCAAATCTGCTTAGTATGCATTTATACATAGGTTTCCATGTGGACATATGTCATCATATGCCATCATAAATATTGTGTAAATATCTAGGAGTGGGAATACTGGATTATATAGTAAGCATAGGTTAATTTATAAGAAAGTGCCAACCAGTTTTTCAAAGTGGTTGTCCGTTTGTGCAGTCCACCGGATGTGTATGTGAGTTCCGTTAACTCCACATTCTTGTTAGTACTCAGTATTTTCGGGGTTTTTTTAAAAAAG
Source organism: Anoura caudifer (assembly GCA_004027475.1). Taxonomy (NCBI): domain Eukaryota; kingdom Metazoa; phylum Chordata; class Mammalia; order Chiroptera; family Phyllostomidae; genus Anoura; species Anoura caudifer. The sequence goes on along the minus strand of PVKU01003554.1, from coordinate 102,649 downwards.
CTATTATAAAAACTATCTCATTGTGGTTTTAGTTTTCACTTCTGTAATGACTGTGATATTGATATCTTTTCATGTGCTCATCTGATTATCTTCATTGGTGAAATGTCAATTTAACTTTTTATTGGACAATTTTATTATTTTCTTCTCGTACTATTAAGCAGTGAGAGTTTTTCATATATTTTGGGTAACTACAGTACATTTTGAGGTTAAAAATATATAATGTGATTTACTTCATGGCAATTTAAATATACTGAACACTACTGAATTATATATGTACTTATAAAATAATTAAGATGGTAAATTTTATGCTGCATTTTTTAAATTTTTATTTATTTTTAGAGAGGAGAAAGGGAAGGAGAAAGAGAGAGAGAGAGAAACATTGATGTGCGAGAGATACATCAGTTGGTTGCCTCCTGCATTCCCCTAACTGGGGGTCTGACCTGCAACCCAAGCATATGCCCTGACCAGGATGAACCAGTAACCTTTTGGTTCACAGGACAATGCTGGGCCACACCCACTGAGCCACACCAACCAGAGCACACTATGTGTTTTTTAAGAAAAATTTGTTAAGTGTATGGTAGTTGAATGCCTCTCTTGCCATCAGATCACAATGTACACTTTTCCAGGAAATCATCCAAGAAGTCAATTGCTAATATTCCATCCTACATGAGGGATAAATGTCTCCATCTCTAGCAAGACCAGAGATCATGTCCAGGCCCAGCCAAGATGAGCTATTTTTAGAAATCTGAGGATGATGAGGTGCTTGGTGTAAAGCATGGTGGGATACCCAAGGTACCTAGTACAAGGCACCATGGGATACCCAAAATTACTGGTGCAAGCAACGTGTGATATACAGGATTCCTGGTATGAGGCACTGTGAGATATCCAAATCCTCTGCTTTTATTTCTAAACAATATGGCATTTCCTCAAAAAATTAAGAAAAGAGTTACCATATAACCTAGCAACCCCTCTTCTGGGTATCGACCCCCAAAATTTGAAAATATTTATTTGTAAAGACATATGAACGCTTATGACTTTGTAGCATTACTCACAGTGTCCAAGACACAGAAACAACAAAAATGTCCTTTGATAGTTGATTGGATAAAGATGTGGTACATATATATATATAACAGAACACTACTCAGCCATAAGAAGAGATGAAATACTACCATTTGCAGGGACATGGATAGATCTTGAGACTATCATGCTAAGGGAAATAAGTCAAACAGAAAAATTTGAGAACCGTATGATTTCATCCAAATGTGGGATGTAAAACTGAAAGCAATAAGTGAACAAACAAGACAAACAAAAACTCTTAGATACAGACAACAGTACGGTGGTTAGCAGAGGGAAAGGGAGAGAGATGTAATAAAGGGTAAAGGGGCCAAATACATGGTGATGGAAGGAGATTTGACTTTGGGTGGTGGGCACACAATGCGATGTATAGGTAACATATCATAGAATTGAACATGTGAAACCTATATAATTTTATTAACCAATAAATTTACAATTTAAAAAAGAAAAGTTTATTTCTAGCTGGGATAACAAGACATAAAAAGAAAACAATACCCAGTTGCACAAAATTAGTGCTAAATGAGTACTGCAGGCAATGGGAGTTCCAGAAGTCCAGAGAACAAATAAGGGTCCCAACAGGCTTTATAAAAACTCTAAAAACAAACACATTTGGAAGGCACTGAAGGGAAAAAAGTTTGCTGGCTGGGACTCAGGGAGTTCTCACTTCACTGCCAGGTACTATACCTTAGCAAATCCACCACCACACAGGTCACTATACTGATTGAATGTATATAAAGTTCCCTGTGGCTGGTGCTTAATAAATGCCCTCAAAATGTTATCTCGCATTTCAGAATTTCTTACAACCTTATAGATATTGTTATTTCAATTTTTTATTTTGAACTAAATTTAGACTTACATAAAAGTCACAAAAAAGGTACGTAGAATTTCCTTATATCCCTCTCACCCTGCTTCCCCTAACGTTGACATCTTACGTAACCACAGTATAATTAGTAAAGATAGGAAATTGACATGGGTGCAATATTAATAACTAGAAAACATACCTTATGCAAATTTCACCACCTTTCCTACTGATGTCTCCTTTTCTGGTCCAGGATCAATCCAGGACGAGAGCTTGCATTTCATAGTTACATCTCTTTGGTCTCCTCCCGTCACTGCTCCTCGGTCTCCCCTGTCATTTATGACCTGGGCAATTTTGACAAGTACTTGTCAGTTATTTTGAAGACTATCTCTCAATTTGGGTTTGGTTGATGTTTTCTCATGACTATACGTTTGGAACAAGCATATGGATGCAATGCTGCCATGTCCCTAATAAGATATTAGTCACAGTTTCAGTTTTTGAGGTGAAGATTCTGAGGCTCCTAGGAGGGTAGTCAGTGAGTTGCAAAATCCAGATGTGAAAACAGGAGTTTGACAGACAGGAACCTGTCACTTGCTGCCTTTGTTCAGAACTTGGGTGAGAAACAAGTTAAAAAGGGACTTTGGGGATGCCAGTGTGAGAGCCCTTGAATGCCAAACTAATGAGTTAGGGCTCTATTCTGCAGAAGTCAGGTAACTACTAGAAGATCTTGAGCAGGGAAGTAAGACAGCAAAAGCAGTGTTTGGGGGGAGGGGGATTAAGCTGACCACAGTATAAAAAATGGATCAGAAAAAGGAGGAACTAGTAGCAGGTGTATCAATAAGGCCGTATCTAATGAGACAGCCCAAACACAAAATGAGAAAAGCCCCCAGGTTTTCTCCATATGTGCCAAGGAAGAGCCACAACAGAAGGATACCTGGCCACACAAGAGACTTCTGTTGAATCAGAATCTCTGAGTATGAGCCCAAGTATTTACATTTTAAACATGTTCTCCTGGAAATTATACACATTGAATGATTTAAATAATCACAAATATAGGAAAACAATTAAATCAGGGCTCAACAAACTTGTTCTGTAAAATGCCAGACAGTAAACACTTTAGGCTATGCAGGCCATACAACCTCGTCATGTCAAGCACCTCCATGAGTTTCAGGGCCCATGGAAAACTGAAAATGTGGGAACCCTTGTTCAAAAGTATCCATACCTTCAAGATGGCTGTAGTAAGCACTAAACCACACCCAGGACCATTCTCAGCCTGGGACCCTGTGCCACTGCACAAGTTGCATGCCTGTGAAGCCAGAGGAGCACTGTCTGTGACGACTATTCACTCTGCATCTATGGAGCTCTGCCACACCAACGCAGAAGCAGCCATGGGTGGCAAGTGAATGAATGGGCGGGTGGCAGCCAGGTGTGATCCAGGGCTGTAGTCTGCCAACCCCCGAGCTAGATTATCTGTCAGCATGTCAGCATGCTCACTAATGTTCAGAAATCTAATGCAAAGCCAATAAAAATAAAAAGAAATGAAATTGCATATTTACTAAACAAGTACAATTTGATACAGGTAGATCTTCAAGTGAATTGTATTTATACTGATACTCTTCATGCAGAAAAATGAGCAGGCTGCATGAATAGAGAAAGAAACAGCGGTGCTTAGACACCAAGAAAACACCCAGCAGTTCAGGACTTTCTCAGACAGGAAGGAGACCAAAGTTTTTCCACCCCGAAACTGCCTTTCGGGATATTGATTCTGAGCTAGCTATTAAGAAACAAAAGATTCGGAAAGACCTGCTAACCCTCCACCTTTCCTGCCTAAGTATGGTAAATAGGAAGTTTCCAAGCAGGGGCCTCTTAACTGGATCACCCTACTATGGTCATTGTTTCTGACCATCACCCTCTTGGGTGCCTCCCAAGAATTGGCCTTCCATGTATGTCCTGCTCTTCCTCAACTCCCTGTAAATTGCCTATTTCTTTTGTAATCTCAGACCTCTGTCTCCCCTTTATCCTCTGCCCATCTTGGCATATAAACCTCAACTATCCGAGGCGATTTGGGTCTCATTTTTACATGGCACCACCAAATGTGTATTTATATAATAAACTTTGGACATTTTCTCCTGTTAATCTGTTAATTTGGGTTTTTTTAATATTTTATTTATTTATTTATTTTTAGAGACACGGGAAGAGAGGGAGAGAAACATGATGTGCAAAAGAAAGAGTAATTGGCTGCCTCTCTCACGCCTCCAACTGGGGACCTAGCCAGCTACCCAGGCACAGATCCTGAGTGGGAATCGAACTGGTGACCTTGTGGTCTTCAAGCCAGTGCTCAATCCACCAAGCCATGCCAGCCAGGGCATGTTAACTTGATTATTATCCCAGCTAGAAGAAATTAGAAGATGAGAGGATAAGTATTTTTCTAGCCCCATAGACATAAGCCTTGTTTCTGGTTTATCTATCACCTGTACACCATAACTCAGTTAAAATATACTTCAAACAAATCTCACATCTGTTAAATTCTACAAGATTATCCAAAAAGTACAGACAATTTTTGTTTTTTAGTTCAAAATTAGATTATAGCAATACAGGCTTTTCTGTCAAAATAACCAAAGAATGATTTAGAATTCAATGGCAATTGGGGAAAGAAATTGCAACTTCCAACGGGCAATATCTAATCAGCTTTTTCCTTGACGTAGCAGTCCAATTACAGTGTTGTGTGTGTCCTACTGTGTCTGATTTCATAGGATTGTCTCCTGCCATGAAGCATGTCTGGCCTTACCCTCTTTCTCCACTAATAAAATTAGAACCATTTTAAAAACCAAGAAGATATATCTAAATGCAATAACATATACAAAAAGTAACTAGCTTAGATACATAATAGGTGCTCAAAAAATGATTGTGGTATACTCTCTTTAATGACAAAACCAAGAACTAAATAAAATAAATAACAAAATATTATCTGTTCATCGGAGGAGGAAAAAATGCTGGCATTTCTTTTCCAGTCTTAATTGTTCTGGTGCCCATGGCCATGACTGTTTTAGTAAAACATATGCTGCACAGCTGCAAATGCAAACCTGATTACCTCTAAATTAATAACATGTAGGAGGCAAGACTTGCAGCTGTGAGAGACAGAGAGCGAGCCAAAGAGAAACCCCATGCAATACAATCTCCCTAACAGTTGTAGCTGCTTATTTTATTATAAGTATCTTTGAATAATCATAATAAAAATCCCAGAAGGGGGGGGAGCACAATAAAAACAATAAACTTCACAACTGGCTTTTCTTTGAACTTCACCAGCCACTTGGATAATTTTCATCTGAAGCCCACTTGGTTTTCTCTCTTGAGCCTCTGGCTCTGAGGACATGGAATCTTTTGGTCAGTAAAGAAATCACAAAGGAGAGACTGCAAGTACCTTCTGGCACTCAGGGAGCTAGCATTTCTAGCCTATACACCCCACGTCAAACATGGGAAGTTGGAGAAGAAAAATCACAGCTGGGAAATTTTTGCTTAAGGTTCATTTTTCAAGAGCAAAACTAATGTGCCATGTAATGTGAGTGAGGACTGGGAGAGTGGGGTAGGAAAGCTTCAGGCAAAGTGTACATACACTTCCTCAGGAGACAGCATTTCTTTCAACATGCACCAGGGGGAAGAAGAAGGAAGGAATTTGTAGGTAACTTAAGGTCTGAAAAATCTTGGGTTTGCCCTGAATAAAGGCTAATACCTGAGTTATAAAGATCAATCAGTACATTCATCAATAAGAGTTTTTGTTAAGCTCAGGTTCAAGTAATCCTGATGTTCCCCACCCTGTCTAGAAATCTTCAAGGTATCTGAAAAACCCATAGTATCCCCGTACTTGACCTAGAAGTTTTAGTTCCATTTTTCTTGGGGAAGCAAGATGCTATTGTGCTATCAGGAAGGATTAAGTACTAACTGATTTGGTGAAGATACTAATGCTATGGGATTGGAAGAAAGAGGAGTAGTGAGCAAGTTATGTCTGTAAGTCAATGACATCACCCCTCTGGGTTTCTCAGAGAATATAAATGGATACAATATTGCTGAACTCATAGGGTTGTTGTAAATGCAATTGTAAAACTGCCTGGCACACAGTAGGCTCACCAGTATTAGGCGAATTTGAATCTGAATAAAATTATGTAAAGTCTGGTAGGGAGTAATATGAGTCTGTGAACAAGGCACTTTTATTTGGCAGCAAAGAGACTGGGCCAATAAAAGCAAGGGATTTTTGTTAGGCTGTACTGTGAGGTTCAAGGAGCTGGGCAGAGTGGTCTATAGTTTATCATGAAGGCAGTAGAACTCATTGTTAGTGTTTGAGCTGGTATGGCAGAGGCTACCAGCTCTTCTCCCAACTTGATCGTTTCCTCATCTCCTTGGACACAGTTGGACCACATTCCCAGACTCCCTTGCAGCTAGTTCTGGCTATGTGATTAAGAACCAGCCAACAAAACAAGGTTGGAAATAATGTATTCCACTCCAAGATGTAGCTCACGAAAACCTTGTAAACATATTCTTCCTTGCACTTCCTCTTCTAGCTGACTTGTGTGGCACCTCTATGGGAATCTTGAAAGTTATGTGTCAAAGATGTCAGAACCCTTGTCTACCGAAGACCCTCAGTGACTGTGTAAAGAAAAGCCCCACCTCCAATCTAGAAACACCCTGGATGGTTACAAGAAAAATATTTCTCATTGTGCTGATACCCTTTATTTATTTGTGAGTGAGTTCATTTGGAGCAGAGACTGTGTGTTATCGTGTTTATCATGGACCTTATTAAAGTTCCTGCAAGTACAAAATGTTCAATAAATGTTTATTGAATAAATAAAATAATAAAATATTGAATAATTGTTATTTAATATGTATTGAATAAACAAAGAATAGATAGATGATGAACTAGAACCATACAACAGTGGTTTCCTGTCCCTCAAGTCCTCTCAAATATACACATGTACATACACAAATACACATGAACACCACATGAACACGCATGTGCACACACATCACTAGACATACAGTTGTCTAAAATTGGCTGAAGAATAGCTACAAGGGACCACTGCTTGGGATAAGTAGTAACAAGAGCCACTAGTCCTTGTCACTAAATTCTTTCAGAGGCATCCAGAACTGGAATCCTCCCATCACCTGCCCCCACAGGTAGGAGCAGGGCAGGGCTTCTTCCTGCATTTCCCTGAGCCTCAAGTCAGCTCCAATCCTCCTGCTGCTCAAGACTCTCAGGCATAGATTTTTACTGCACTTAAATTCCTTTCAGCTAGCACTGGAAGTCTTGTTAACCCTTACTTTTCTCATCCTAAATTAAACACCATACCACTCCCTCCTCTCTTCTCTTCATCTCTGGTAATGGAATCTCTACCAAGATGTTGTACAAACACTCTGTGGTAGTCTTCACAATAAAACTAATGATGTCACACACAAATAAATACACAAAGAGCAATAGGTGGTATGTTTTAAGCTTTTACTAGGTGAGGAGACTTTATAAGCACCTCTCTGTTAAATATTCCCAACAATTCTTTGAGATAGGTATTATTATTACTATCCCTTTTTTTAATAGATAAGAGAAACTGAGTCTTAGTGACATTAAAATGCCCACAGTCACACAAGGGGGAAGGTGGGACTGTAACCATGATATTTGGCAACAAAGCAAATGTTCTTACTTCCAATATACCAGTTACTCTGAACAGACCAATCATCTGGGGCAGCAGAGAGAATATTGGAAAGACCCTGGTTTGGATTTTGATTGAGTCACTGGTGTTTGGGGCAAGTTCCTTGACCTCTCTGTTTCCTCATCTGTAAACTTCAGATAACAAAACTAATCTATAGATTTATTGTGGGAATTAAACAAAGAAAGACACATGAAACTTCTTACCATAGTGTCTGGCACCAGGAATAGATCAATAATATCTCTCATTTTTCCCACCTCAGTGCTTGCAGCCCTTGTCCAATGATGCTGTCAGACAAAACATGTGTTAAATACTCTGTCTATATCACAGGAAAAGTAGCTCACCTCAAGCTGTTGCCAGATGGAATAATTCAAAAACATAGATTGCTGAGGGGGAGGGCAGTATAAGGGACTAAATGATCATGGAAAAAATATAATAAAGATTATATGTTTTAAAAATAAAACAAAATAAAAAATAAAATAAATAAAACAAAAACAAAATTTGCTACCCACGGGAAAGTGCAGGGCAGATAGTCTGTGCCACACACCCTGCAGAGAAATAGGGAGAGAGCCATGGTGTGCCCTGCCCAGACATGGCCCTCCGTGCTGGCCAGTGACCCTGGGCACCCCTACACTTTGCAAATGAAGTAAAAAGATTCTGTGTGAGAATCATCAAAACTATTGATTCCTCCAGCAAAATGAATTGATCCAACATATATTAAAAGCTAATTATTTTACACTTTAAATTTAAGTGGCTTAAATGCTCCAATCAAAAGTAACTGAATGAGTAAGAAAACAAGACCCATAGATGTTGCCTACAGAGACCCCCTTCAGAATGAAAGACACACACAGACTGAAAGTGATGGGGTGGAAAAAGATATTTTATGCAATTGGAAATGGGAATAAAAGCTGTGTTAGCAATATTAATATCAGACAATATGCTTTAAAGTAAAGGGTTTCGGTTTTGGAAGACGAGAAGAGTTCTGGAGACGGACAGGGGCAATGGTTGCAGAGCAACAGCGATGCACTTGATGCTAGTGAACTGCACGCTTAAGGTTGGTTAAAATGGCAAATTTCATGTTATGCATATTTTTATACAACTAAAAATACTAAAAATTAAAAAACAATATTAGCAAAAATTATAATATTTAAGAAATTATTTGAAAATAAAATGTATCTCAAGTTCAGCCTTAAAAAAAAGCTAATGATTTTTAGACTTCTTAAAGATATAATCTAGAACAGCAAATGTTTGCTTTCTGTGTATTAAAGAGCCCAGAAATTTTGGATAAATATAAGGTGGCATAAGACTTGCATCTGTACAGAAACAGAGTTGAGAAAGATTATGTCTCACAGTAGAATACTTAGAACAGTTGATACTTAATACTTGGGTTTCAATTACTTGACTGTTTACCTAAAAGTTGTTTTTTTGTTTTGCTTTGGGCTTTTTTGTTTTGTTTTATTTTGGGTTGTTTTTTTTTTTTTTCCTTCAGTTTCTATTCAAGACTATAGAGCCAACTGTCTCAATCCCTAATGTCATGCAGAAGTTGAGAAACAGTCAGGATTAACACCTGCTGAAATAGGATACTCTTTCTTGGCTGCAGTACAGATTGCTTGTGAAATAGAATGAGAGAGTTCCAGGTAAGCAAATGCAAACAGAAATGTCAGTCTATTCAAACTTCCCTTCCCTGGCTAAAATTCATATTTAACTAAATTGATATATAGCAGCACTCCCCTATATTAAAAAATTATGCTTTTTTAAAAAGTCTGCTAATAGAAAGATGACCACAACCTGTGCGTATTCACAGTATTTAACTCGGCACCCAGCATATGGTAAGCACTCAGCAGTTGCTACTTTACAATAATTGCAGAAGTACTAGAAGTGGTGTCTATCTCCTATGTACCAGGCACTAAAATAAATTCATTTACATACATTCATAATTTCAGAATAAGACCTATCCATGAAGCAGGAATTATCATTTTACAGAGGAGAAAATATGTTCAGTAATGTATCAAGTCTACTGTGTGGGAGAGCCAAGTATTGGCTCAAGGATTGTCCAGTTCCGAAGCCCGCACATGTGCCTTGCTTTGCCAGACCAGGCTGTGCTAAGCAGGATTAACTGGGCAATTAGCAAGGCTGTGTCAAGACAATGACCACCAGATACCTACCCTGTGTGACTTCAAAGGAGATCCAGTAATCGGGCCATCTTGGCCTCCTCATTCCCTTTTCTTCAGGTCCCTGCCATCTGTTTTCTCCCCAACCCCAGGAAAATCTGGCTAAAAGATAAAACCCACAAGGGAGGAGTAGTATGGGAGCTGGAGGAGGGCTTTGGACATGGCCCCAGGGAATAGAACATGTCTGTGTGTTTGGTCAAAGCCTGGCATACAGGGGGCTATGAGCTGACAAAGCCAGGTGGACAGGCTTCTGTTTGCTGAATGGCTGATGCTGCTGTACATAGGTCGCTATTCTTTGAAGCTCTTCTGCTTTGTTTACAGTTATGCCCTAGTCATTAGTCAACAGGGACTTTGGGAGTAGAGTGTTCTGGGAATACTTCCTGTCAGGTTTTTCCCAGCCTCACTTTGGAATGCCTCTGCAATCCCCTTTGTAACTCTGGGGGTGGTCCGATGTGCCCAAAGGGACTCTGCCTTGTGTTGCTCAAAAGGATTCCCAGCACTCAACCTCAAAAATAGCTCAGGACTTAATGAGACCTTTTTGAAATAGTCCCTTTTTTTGCTTAAAAACACAAGTCTGGCCTAGTCTCTGCAAGTCACCCATAAAGAATGATTTTGCTACTTACTTTTCAAATTATATGTCACTGTAGAGTACTAATCCCTATGCTTATGTTGGCAGCTCTGGGAAATGGGACAGGTTACTAGGATTTCTCTGTGTGAGGAACCCCTGAGCCTCCCAGAAGAAACAGCAATGGGACTTGGGTCTTAACAGTCAGATACCTGGGACACTGGGATTAGCACTGCCAGGTAAGGAGGGGAGGCAAATGCTGCCCTGATTTCCTGGAAGAGCAGAGGAAGAGGTAAGAAAGATGAGCTGATTATCAGGGACTGCCAAGGAACAGGCCGCTAGGGACAGCTCATGTGGAGCCCCACACTGATGGACATGTTTGAATATCATGCACGCTGGGATCTCAAATGACTCCCAGCCTGAGCCCTCGGAAGCCTTTTGCAGTTCCTCAATGGACGACAGGGCTCTCTGAGACCCTAGAGTTGAGTCTTGGTTTTTCAATCTGCACTGTCATCCTCCTTTCCTACAAGGTCTACACAGCTTGTTAGATGCTTAGTGTTGACCCTTTAGTCAAAGCTACTATCAGCCACGGCTGCTGCATGTCCTCTGTCATAGCCATCTCAATTTGTCCCTCCAGGACCTCTTAAGAGCCAGGCTTTTGAGTCCGGCCTTTTCAGTTTACACTGGACTCCAAGCGACCAATGAGCTGTCTAGACCTTGTAGGAAAGGAGGTGAGGAGGCAAATGTGAAGGATAGAGGGCTCAAACCAAAAACTACTGTCCTTGCTGCCCAAGCCACAATAATCTCCATGAGTGGAGGTCCAGGGACATTCAGATTTCTTAGCAATACTAGGTTCCTAACACGGACTGGATCAGCAGCTTTCCCCTTTCTACCACCTGTGCCTACTTCTTCCTGCAGGTTCACACAAGGCCTCAGCCTTTTCCCAGCCATTTGTCAGTCGCTTCTCCACTGAACCCCGTTTCCATCTGCAGCTTCACTCTTTTGCTGGACACGTGCTGTCACACTCTGACTCTGCAGGCTCACTACCAAGGAAGTTAGAACAGCTCCACTCCCGGGAATCCCAATGCTCTCCAGTGCCAGGCACCCACGAGAGGAGCTTCCTTCTGGAAAGTACCTGTGAACACTGTCATGTTAAGCAGTCAGGCATGCACTAAGAGCTGATCCTGCGGGGTGTGGTGGGTGGGCAGGGGGATGCACAGACCATGGGCGGGAGTCAAAGACAAAGGCACCTTCCACATCGTGGGCAGATTGTCCACATGTCCCGTGCAAGGGCCTGGGAGAGATGCAGTAGCAGACAGAGCAAGGTGGGGTGCCGTGGAGAATACAGGAATGCTCCTCTTGGAAAGATGTTCGCTGCTGGGCAACATTATCACCTACTCTATAAGGCACAGAAAGAACTAAACAAAAAAATGTGAGAGCTTCCTCAGTACCCTCCAAGGCTATTTGCCCTTAATCTTCTCTTTGTAAGAGCTGGGGTTTGCACCTACACTCACAATCTCCCCCCTCTCTGTTTTCTGGAAAACTCTATCCTGCTTTTTATATCTGTACTCTCTCTTTAACTTCTACATCCCTCAGAAAACTGGTCCTCCTAAAAAAATGTCTTACACACACACACACACCTCAACCTGCCATTTCACTTACGTCACACACTTGAAAATTCCCCACTTCCTCCCAATGGGAGATGGATGAGCTCCTGATGATAAGGAAGAGCCTCTCACATCTAAGGAACACCCTGAATTCTGAAGCCTTACCTAAGCCTCCACGCCGTAGCCTCAGGAGGCAGCTCTGTTTCAGGGCTCTGCAGAGTCTGCAAAGGCCACTGAAACACCAGCTGGGAGGAGAAGGACCTGTGCTCCCACGCAGAGCCTCAGCACACTTCCTGACCTAATGGGAGAACTGCCTTCACTTCCTGGGGCCCTGAGGATTAGGCCAGAACACAAAAATCTTCAAGGAAGATGAACAAGCAGAAGAGACTGACTTACCACAGAGCATCACGGTGATATCATTGCCACTGACGCACCCACCTGGGGCTGGGACACAGTCAAGTGAGTGAGCCAGGGGAGGAGGGGCTGCAGGTGGGCGTCAGGGCAGAGTCACTTCTGCCATGCCACACACACCCTTAAAATGCTTATTTTTAAAAGAGGAGAAAAGCAAGAGGGCCAGAGGGGGCTTTAAAGAATTACCAAAAAATAAATAAAATAGAGGGATGGTGAGAACAGGGTGAAGGCAGACTGGTGAGCGGGTCCCCTCTTGAGTCCTCATCGGCCTGCCTAGATTTTAGCTCCTCTCTGCTCACATTCTGGGCAGGTCCCTCACTCCACTGGATAAACAGTCCTCCACCAAGCCTTTGAATTCACCATGATTCAAGTGTTTTCCTTGGTTGAAGCCAAGGGGTCAGCCTTGGCAACGTGGGGGGTCTCTGGGATGACAAGATGTTCTCAATTAATTTCCTAAGAAATGATGCTTCTCACTGCAGTTCGGAGACAAGTCTCCCATTCCATTCCTTATAAAGGCATGTATTTTTTCTTGAATAAATGCTAAATATAACTAGTCTTTATGTTTTCCCCCTTGATCTGCACCCCATTATTCCATAAATAAAATGAGGTCCTCAAAGTACACAGACTGCTTTGCAGGATGGTCTGGGGGGACAATCCACAGGTTGTGTGGTGGCCTATGACACCACACTGTTCTCTGGAAAGTCATACTGGCTGCCCGGCTGCCCTCTGCCAGGGTGCTAGACGCAGAGGAAGGTGAGTCCCGCTGTGCTTGGTCTCCCCATTCCTGCCAACTCTAGGGAACTGGAAGGAAGCTTCCCATTGTGGAAGGAGCAGGGCCTCTGGGGGCTCCCTGATCGGCGTGATTGCCTTCTGATCTTGGGAACTCTTTAACTTCTGTAAACTTCTCCTTTCGCCTCAGAAAAAGGGAGATTACAATACCTACCTTGTAGCACTGTTAAAATAAAGGACCTGTCATTAAGTAAGTGCTCAAAAACAATAGTAACTATTATTGTGAAATTTTTGTTGTCATTAAAGTAAAACACTGCTCATTGGAGTGTTCAAGTAAGAGAGGATTTAGCTTAAATAAATTTTTGGCCTAATATCAATACAGGTCTTCCAGAAGCACCCATCTTCAGTTCGGGCCATGGTGTAGGAAATAATTCTAGGTCATGTTAGAATGTAGTTGAACCTTAGAGAAGAATTGGACACCTGGACCATTTAGCACCTTTCATCGCTCTGGTCAGTACTTCTCATTGTGTCGTTGGCTTTGCTATTGGACAGGAGTTGCAGGCAGTTGAGTTGAAGATATATTGTCAAAACAATAAAAACAAATATAAACTTTACAAAGTAGCATGTCTTATTGTAGTTTCCTTCTTTTTCCTAAAGGAAGGCGGTGGAACAAAGCACAGAATAAAAACAGATGGTTATGAAAGCTGATGGAGATTTTTGCTGTCTGTAGCTCCAGTGCATCGAGATAAAGAGGTTATGAGATGGGGATGCCCCTTAGCAGACACTGGAGACTAGTTCTTCCTAGACTTTGCCTGAGTAGACACAGCCTTCCCAGCAGGGAAAGAGGTCTTTGGTGTTGTATCTACACTTGCTAGATGAACTGGAGACATTTTTTGAGATAAGCTATAAACCCCTTCCTTTCTTGTCTTCTCGAGAATCCCAAATGCAGAAAGAGATAACATAAAAACTCTCTCTCCCCCTCTGTCCTACTCTCTCTCTTTCTCATCTGGATATAAAATACCTATTAGGCGTTAAATACTAAAAGGAAGTAAAGGAAGTACTGGGACAGGTTAATGACATTTACTGATCACATTTATTGATCATCTACTGCTATACAAAGAGCTTTCACATATATTATTTATTTTAATCATTACAATTGCTCTGTGGGATATATTTTTTAATTCCCATTTTACACATAAGAAAACTGAAGTTCAAAATGTTAGGTGAATTGTGCAAAGTCACACAGCTTATGCAAGGCAGAGCTGAGTCAAATTGAGGTTCTCTAAACTCAAAGCCTGTACTCTTTCCAAAGAAAGTCAACTGAGTCTAGAACAGCCAATACTCATAAAATACTGTAATTGAAAGAGAGCAATTGGAGACCTATCTCTACTCTAAAGAGGAGGAGGAATTACAACACAGCTTGTGCAGTGACACTTCCTCCGCTGGGTCTCAGCCTCGCCAGCCCCTCCCCAAGGAGACCACTGTGGCTGGTCAACCCCTGCCACGCTGATCAGAAATGCTAATACGTGGGAGGGGAAATGCTAATATGTGGGAGCAGTGCAACAGGACTGCACGAAATGTGCTGCTCAGGCACTGGAGATATATAACATAGAGAAGAGCGCAGTGGCCCATGTGAAGCAATTTGACAAGAAGTACAACCCCACCCGGCAATGCAACCTGGGGAAGAACTTCGGTAGTTACATGGCAGGTGAAACCACTTTATCTACTTCTTCCTTGGCCAAGTGGCCATTATTCTGTTCACATCTCATCAAAAGCAGGGACTGTACCACACACCCAGTGATCCATCCAAAAATAAAGACTGCAGCCTAAATCCCAAATACCAGAGACTGAAATCTTCAGCCTTGCCTAGAGGAACACCTTGATCTTGAACTTTCATTGTGTTGTTTTGTACAGGGCATTCTCTGTACTCACTTGTGGTTATACAACAATTAGCAAAACAGCTTACATTTGTATTTATTTTCTATTCCCTATCTCTCTGCCCCATGCTTTTCCTCCTCAAAATCCATTCCTTCCCCCAAATTAAATCATTTGGAGAAAAATATAAAATAAAAATAAAGGGGAAGAAACTGAAATCCAGAGAGGCAAAATCATTTGCTTTAGGATCATATATCTCATTAGCAGCAAAGCCAAGTCTAGAATCCAGGATTCTTTCCACTATTCCTTGCTGGCCTTCAATAATAAGTTCTCAGAATAAACACTAAGGTGCTCCTCTTGTTCAAAATGAAAGAAAAGCATTTATTTTTTCTTTTATTTCTATGACTTTGATCTTGCCATGGAATGTATGAATGGTGATGGACATGATGTTTCTAAAAGGACTGGCTGCTATAAATGCACCAAGAACAATTGATGGGGACTCTGGTCTTGGTGCTCCGGATTCCTCTGGGAGCCTCAGATCTGTCTCACATCTCTCCTGTGTCAACAGGACTCTCACATGAAGGCCTGGGAAGCAACTACATATCTCTGTTTTAAAAATCAGTTGAGTTCTATTTCAATTGTTCAAATATGAGAAAGGACCAATTGAACATCATTGCAACAGTACCATATTTGAAAAGTAAGTGTTAAGGTATCAGTAAGAATTGTGAAAATACATTTAAAAAACTCTATTGTTAATGTTTCTGCGCACATTCCCATCTCTGTGAGAGGTTTGTCTTGCATTTCCATGCCAGCTCCTGGGTGTAGTTTGCATAGGGGTTAGAGTCAAAAGCAGTGGAGTTAGATGCCTAACCCTGGTCCCACCATTTGCTGGTAAATTTCTGCAACTCCTAATCCTCAACTTTTCATCTACTAATTGGAGGGTGGTAAGAATTATGGAAGAGACTGCTAGTCCTCTTCCCAATTACCATGTTCAGACAATAGAATCCTGATTTTATTTGGAATGTCAACGTGTCAGCTGAAGGAGTTTCTGTCTGGTCTTCCTTGCTGCTTTGAATAGAAAATGAGATGCAAGTGGAAGTCATCATGTGAAGGTTCCAAAATTTCTCTAAAACAGAATTACTTATCTGAAAGGTGTTCCCTTTCACTCTAACCCCAATTCCTCATTTTTTTCTGTCTAGAACTCAGGTAAGGCATCTGGAACTCTGGCAGCCACCTTGAATCATGAGGATCCAAGCCTGGCAGAAAAGGGGAGGGGGGAGAAAGACAAAAAGAGCCCGGGTCGGTGATGAAAAAATGACACCATGCCAGCCCGAACCACTCACCTCTGGGTTTCTCTTACATAGAAGAAAAGTAAATGTTTATTTTAATATACTTATTTAGAAGTAACTACTATATACAGTCAAATCTAATGCTTATTGAAGTATCAACATCAGCAATCTTATAATAAGTAAATAAGATAACTCATATAAAACATGTAGGCCCTGGCATTTAGTAAGTACTCAATACCTTTTAGTTGCTGCTACTGCTATTATTAATACTGTTAACTTCTATGATTAGTACTACACCAATAGTTTCATGTCTTATCTTCCCCATGCTTCCCATGTAAGTTCCTTGAGAGCAAACCTTGTGTTTTACTACTGTTTGTAGGCCTGCCACTGTGCCCTGCACATAATTTTCTAAGGGTATCTTCTACTTAGAGGAAAAGTAATTTTAAGTTTTTTAGTTAAATCTGCTAAGTAGAACCAAGTTTATATGAAAGTCTAAACAGAAAGTATCCAGCCAAGTACTATGAAAAATAGAGATATTTATTGAAGAAGATACAAGATACAAGAAACGTTGTACATAGGACAATGACACCTCCGTCCCCTTCAAATTAGGCACCTTGGGACCTCACACAGTTCTCCAGCCTTTGTTGATTGTAGACTATACATGTTCAACATTCTCAGGTGTTTGGCTTATTGCAGGCCTTCCAAAACATGGATCACTTTCAACAGATTCTCTACCATCTTTGAAGCATTGTGTCACACTTTTATTTGCACTGCACTCATTGCATTTTCCCTGAAAGCCTTCTGAATCATCTGAATAGTTTCTGTGGAGGAATGTTCAAGCTTAACGCAAAATTGGATGCAGATTCGTTGCTCTGCTCAGTCATTTTGAATGTGACGGCCACACAGTACATGTGCTCACTCAATGGTGTCTACTGCCCCCACTGACTAGTACAGTGAAGTTGTCATTGTTCACCACATGTGCATTCCATCCACTCTCCTTGGCCGCCAGGTTACACTGACATTGAGCAAACTATTCTCATTATATTAACAATGGCTGGACATTTTCTGGACAGACCTGGTAAATCATTCATAACAAAACCTGAAGAAATAAAACCAATTTTTACATAGGTTTTTGTATTTCCTAATTCTTGTTTTAAAGTATGTATTATGTTATTTATGTGTGAATTAGCAACCAGTTTTATAAAGGTATATTGTTAATAAAACTTTACCTTTAGTACAAAAAAATGTTCAAAAAACCATGGAAAGCCTGGCACTGGGCCAAAAAACCACCTGCCACACCCTATCACCAACCTTTAGGTGTCTCATTTTATCATTATGAAATTTATTATTGGGCCTGTCCTTTATTGAGTACTTACTATGAACTGGGTACCAGGCTAAGCACTTTTGTTGCCGGTGGAAATGGGGTACGTCCACAGGGTCATGAGAAAAACATTCCAGGGACCACATATGGGAGGATGAGGTGTAGCGGTAACATTCATTGAAGCCAGAGCATGAAGCTGGAGCAAATACAAAGGACTTTTCCCAGGTGCCCAGTGTCTGTGTCTCATCCACCACCAGGTGGTTCTGCTCCAACCCACTGTAGAAGATGTCCAGCCTCGTCTTCACCAAGCCCAGAAGGGCTGGGGTCCAGAGATCCTGTGCCATTAGTTCAATCCACGCCAAATCTTAGTCCCCATCAGACTAGCTTAGTCTCTGTTCCTGGCTGGCGCTGCACTGCTGTACCCAGGCTCATGCTTGGAGCCTACTCTGGGAGATGGCAAACACACAGACAAACAAATGCTTCCCTAGAAAGAGGCCTTTGTTAAGCTTTGACTATATTATCCTGAGCTTTCAAACTGACCAATATCTTTTTCAGTCCTTTGTAGGTTTGTGCTGGACCTTGCCACAAACCAATCAATTTCCTAGATCTTCCAAGGTCCTGTGTCCCTTATCCATCTGATCCTTTTCCCAGGCTAGACTCCTCCCCTTTTATAGCCATCATCTGGGCTCCTACTCTGCCTGCTTCATAGTAGAAAAACCTACCTCGCCAGAATAAATCGTTAATATCAGTCTTGTGGGAGAACTAGGGCTACCTCCACTACTTTTTGTAGAGTTAGGATCTAGAAGGAAATATTCTAATGAGTGTTAGTTTTTCAAACTCAACCCAAATTACAGAATATGTTTCTTAAGATACTTGAGCCTGTAGAAAGCTCACAGTTTTGTTTTATCCTAGGTTTATTTTTTTTTCAAAGACTCATTTAAAGGATAAACAAAGTCATAAAAAAAGAGAAGAAAGCTTAATTATTCATTTCTCTTTTCCTCTAAAGTAACCTCCATTTAAAAAAATTATGTTCTTGATCACCAGTTAGAAACAAACTGAGTGTGAATTGAGAAAGTCTTTAAAAAGATACCTTCCTTCTTCCCCCTCCCCCTCTCTCTGTATTTTTTTTACAAGATCTTCACTTTCCAGACCTGCCTGGCCCGACCACCCCACCCATCAGGAAGAAATCCTCTCACCCACCCTTTTAATTCACACCCTTGTATTTCATACCTGATTCTTTTCATATTTCTAATTCATAAATGCTTTGTCTCTCATCCTTGTTCTGTATGTTAATTTCTGTGCAGTAAGTTTGAAGTAAGACTTTTGATTTTTTTATGTCATATTAGACACATACAAATAAGAGGGAGCCCTGCTTTAGCACACTGACCTTGTCATTCATTTGTTTAGGGGAACTGAGAACCAGCTAATTCCACAAGAGCTCCTCTGTGGACCTATTTTACGCACTCATTTGGTTCAACTGGGTATTGTTTTTTAAAGCCACACTGAAATCAAAGTGTTTTCCCAGGCTCTCGGAGTGCCCGGGTCAAGAATGCTGACAATCTGCTGTCAGAGGAGGCTGTCAGCATCACCCCCTATCAAGCACTCCCAGTCATCACTTGCATAAGAACAAGCAGGCAACCCGCTGCCTTGTGACAAGTGCTGTGACTCTGGAGGGAGCCAAGTGCTATGAATGAAGCCCTGCAAAAGGTCATTTTATGTAAGAGGAAATAATGGCGTCACTCAGGGGGCATACATAATTTTGAATTAAAAACCTGTTTCCTGGATGCTGGAGTACATGGACTTACCAGGGAGGGACCCCTCTCCTTTTTCCCCCTCTCCTTTTTCCCCCTCTCCTCTCCATGAAAAGCTAGGAGTTCTGAAATCTTCTCCAAGTTGTGGTTATTGAATGACCTACATAAGTTATAAACTGATAGATATTACTGAATTTTGAGCTTTGTGGATTACCTTCACTTAGTTTCCTGGAAGGGAAGCAACAAGTTGAACCACCTTCCGATTCCATGGCTGCCCACTGCCCTGCACCCCTGCTTCCTCAGGGAACACTTCTCTTGACACCTACACAGAGAGGCGAGAAAAGCCAGTCAGCTACCTCCTTAAACCACTGCACAAACATTCGGATCACTTCAACATTTTTTCAGCTCCAGAGATAATTGCAAGACCTTGGGGTTGAGGTGGGGGTTAGCTAGTAACACCGGATACATTCCATGAATATTTTAGGAGTCATGTGATAAAATAAATTCCAAACAGTTTTTTAATCCAGTTCCCAAATAAATAATTCAATTAATTTTTGAAAAGGATATATTCTAACGACCACATTTTAAAATATTCTTGTTTCAAAATATATACCTGCTTCCATTTGTGAATTTTCTGCTCACTTAACGTTTTTGTGAAACCACATGGATGATATTTGGAAAGTCTAAGTAAGAACTCACTTATGAAAACTGTAGAATTAAAGTTTACTGTCAATATGTATAAACCCCTTAAGATAGCTTACATAATTTAAACAAAATTTATACTTTTGGCAGGGGGCAGGGTGTGATGTCTGAAAGCTTCAAGTGATTATTTGCCAGAATGACAACACCTTGAGTTTACATAAATTATCTCCCAAGCTGCAGCACTAGTGGTTCAGTGGAAAGAGCACTAATTAACAATCATGGGGGCTGGGTTTGGTCTAGGATCCTGTCTTTGACTAATTGGCTGTGACCACATGGGTGGCTCACGGGCCCCTCCTGGGTTCATTTTCTTCCTCTGCAAAAAGAGGAGGGATGAATGAGACTTTGTCTAAACTTCTAAAATACCATTTACAGCTCTGGTTTCACACTCACCATTTATGCAGATAGAGGAGCGGTATTTTTGCCTACTCTTTTATACAAGGCACATACAAACCTGGGTCCACCAGCTGGAGAGAGCCATGCAGGTCAGGTCTTCTAGTAGCTAACTGGCGCTTTTTATAGGCATCCAAAGTTTAATTAAAATTTCTTGCAATAATTACAATTATTCCATTGTGAGCCAGTGCATTGTGGCAAGGGTCAGATTCGCCCTCATGCTTTCAACCACAACTCAGGTACTAATAGCTACCTTAGGAGTCTCCTTTGCTGTCAGAAACTAAAAGAGTATGTTCATAAATTATTCTGCCACTAAGACTGGAGCTATTGCCTCCAGTGGTGGTGTTGAAACAGGGCAACAGGCAATTACAAAGGGACCTGGCACAACCACAGACCGCTGCTTTGTAACAGGGGTTTAGGCAGGCTGGGCCAACCCTCAAAGCAGGATGCTCACAGCTCTGGAGAAGCCAGCTCTGCCCCAGGCTGTTTCAAGCCCTTCAGATGTCAGGCTCTACAACAAAAACGGGCCAATTCACCTTCACAAGCCATGAAAGGTACTAGCAAGAAAAGTGAATATATAAATGCACACACACAAATGTATGTATTGAGGATTACTTAGAAGGATCATTAATGGCAGGATGTTTACAAACTGTAGCCAAGCTTTGTAGAAGTAAACATTTTTTCCGCAGCTAAATAGTAGAAAGAGAATATGCCTAAAACTATTTCCAGTTTGGCTTCTTTAACTGTGATTAGTCACAAAGCCAGGCTGCTCTTTTGAGGCGATGAGTCAGCCTCGACAGAGTAAGCCACACCACTAGGTAGAATTTGCTCCAGCCAAGTACCAAATACTTGCAAAATAACTGAACTGTTGGCTTCAGGAGGAACTGAACTGTACATGAGCTGTCAGCTTCAGGAGAAAGCCAGTGGAGGACGGTGACATAATTAAAACTTTGAAACTCCGCAAGAGTCATTTCCTGTTTCTTTCTACACACTAGTTAAATACTCATTTATCAGTTACTTGGGAAGCACAGGATGTCTGGTCTTCCAGTACTGTGGTCTGCGATTGCTTGCTCAGCTGTAAACGACTTTGGCAGGGTTTGAGGGTCTGCCAGGTAACTACATTGACTCTTTTTTCAAGTTTTCTTTTCCAGAGTCCAGCTGAACATCAAATGCTTCAGGTGAATGCCCAGGTGGGGAGCAATCTACTCCCACATCGACGATGTCTCAGCAGTTAATTCTGACTCTGCATTGAGGTGTAGCAAAGTGCAGCTCTCTGTCCTCAGGTGCTAAAAATCACTTCAAGATAAAAGATAAAATCAGATTCAGGAAACCCTCAGACCAACGAGATCTGCCTACATCAGCAGTGCACTCAGCTCATCCAAATCTCTGAAGTCCTCTGACCCCACCTCCACCCTCTTTCATAACCAGACTCACTGTGTAGGCAAGGAAGGCCAGGGCTCTAGAACCGAGACACCATGGCATCCATTTGCCTGTGTGCTGAGGGTTTCCAACAAGGTCTTTCAGAAAGAAACAAAACAAGGAAGAACACCTTGATTGACAGACTCATATGATCAGTGAGTTCATTATTCAGGTTTTCCCATGTCAATAATGCTAGACAATTGCAATGCTGTGTTCCTATGATTCCTTCCACTTTAAAATAAATACAAATTTGGCTTGAGTTCAACAAAAAACTAGAAATTACTTACTGTTATTTTTAGTTGCAATAATATCCTGTTCTTAAATCCAAATTATTTGAATTGAAACATACATTATATGTACTATATGAATGTGTAATATCTATATCTGTATAGGTATTATGGAAATATAAATATCTAATCCCTTTTAAAATTGTCTCTAGATAATAATAATATCTTCATTTGCATAATGCTTCACTAGAAGTTAAGTGGTGGAGTCATGGCTCTGGGCTTGCCCTCATGCAGATTTCATGCCACTTCTTAGTGCACCCGCGCTCGCTCCTCAGGCGTGGTGGGGCCATTGGTCCCACTCACAAGTAGCAGACTAAGGCTCAGAGAGAGTGAACAGGCTGCCTGCTGTCACGAGACCAGTCAGAGTCAGAACTAGAACCCAAGCCCATCCATGCTGTTTCCCATACAACGTATGCACGAATTATTGTAGCAGTATTGATAAGAGCATAAACACAGAAACTCACTAGGTGACAACAGACGAAGGAATGAATATATCAACTCAGTAGGATATTATGCTTTCATTAAAATTATGACTTTAGATAGTAGTAATGAAGATGATAGCTGCAGTGTATTGAATGCTCCCTTGTGATAGGAAGAGCAGCAGCCCCTTTACATGAACTGATTTTGAGTTCGCAACTCCACGAGACAGGTGCCATCATTGTCTGCATATCGCACAATGAAAACCGAAGCTAAAATAAATTAAATCATGTGCCCAAGAGAACTCAGCTAAAAAGAACAAGCTTATCTGACTCTAAGCAGATTTCTCAGTCTCAGCACTATTAACATTTGGGGCTGAATAATTCTTTGTTATAAGGGACTGTCTTGTGATTTGTAGGATATTTAGCAGCATCTCTGACCTGTATCACTAGCTGTGAAAATAAAAAATGTCTCCAACCTACCATATGTGTCCTGAGGGACGAAAGTGTTCCAAGCTGAGAGCCATACTCCAAAGCATAGACTTAACCACTATGATATACACCTCCTTCCAACACCACCAGCCTTCCTACAGAAACATTTTTTTTTTTCATACAGACATAGTCATAGACAGAATTCTCCAAGAAACAGGATCTGAGACTCCGGGCTTTGATTGCAGAAGGTTTAAGTGGGAAGAGGGCAAGAAAGAGCAGTGTTCTTGAGAGCCTCACCTGTGAGGAAGCGAGGGAAGCAGACCTGGGCAGAGGGACAGCTGAAAGGCCAGCCCATTACTGAGACAGGCTCCTGCCTGTTCTGCAAGGAGCTCTGGAGCTGGGATAGCCCTTTACAGTTGTCCTGCTGGAGACAGCAGGGCCTGGTCTTTATCCATTCCCCGGATGGATCCAGACCAATCACTGGACACAGGTTACCATGAAGGGGGTGTCCTAAGGTGATGTGATTCTCCCTGAGACAAGACTGAGGACCATTCTGAGAACAGGACTCACTGAGAGCACGACAGCCACCAGCACTACCACACCTAGGGACCGAGTGCCTTCTCTCTCTCTATTAAAAAGAAGTATTTATATGTGTGTGTGTGTAAAATAAGGTTATGATGAAACAATCAAAATACTTATTTCTTTATAACTCAAAATACATAAGCATAGGAACTAAGACTGGAAATTAATAAGCAAATGAAATAGTAACACTATAATGTTTTTTTTTTCTCTTTTTCAAAGTTGAATGCGAGGATGTTGCTATCACACTGCTCTTACCATTTAAAGAAGTGCTGAGATCTCAGAAAATACAATTCATAACTTTAAAACACTATATATTATGTATTCATGTGGCTATAATGATTCCCAAGCCAGTTTATGTGCCCTAAAATATAGGCAGCTTCCAAGCACTCTTATATTATGTACTAACTTATTAAATCTTCTCAATAACCCTAAGTAGATACCTTCATCAACTACATTTTGTGGAGAAAATTGAATTTCCACAAGGTTATGTAACTTAATATCTACATGGCTGGTAAGCAATGGACCCGGAACTTGAACCCATGTACTCTGATGCTCAAATCCTGGCTGTCACCAACTGTGCTTTGTCACCTGCTGCGAACTTCATGTCACACTGGACCCCTGAAGCCCCCTCACAATGGCAGTAATCTGTCTTCTCAGATTTCATTTCTTCTTTTTAAAAAAATAAAAATATTGCATAGAACAGTAGAGTAATAAAGCTAACAATGTAAGACTATGCTAAGGAATAAAAAACTGCCTTCAAATTTTCTATTTTAAACCTTTTGAGATTTAAAGGTTTTTAATGCCAATGGAGATTTTAAAAGTTATGCTATTTTCCTTTAAAGGATCAAAGCTCTTCTGCTCTCAACATAAAACAGGAAGCTTTATAAATACTTGTTTGAAGAATGATTCTCTTAAAGTCAAGGCTTTACTCTCTCAAGAGACCAAGAAGGACTAGACCACAGGTGGCAAACACAAGGCCCGCAGGCTGAATCCAGCCCTCCACCTTGTTTTATCCGGCCTGGCACCTTGTTTCCGCCCAGCAGCAGCACTGAGCTCTCGCTTAACTTTTAAGGAGTAGTTACATTTATAGTCCTAAAATTACGTTCGGCCCTTTGAAGGCAAACTTGAGGCTGATGTGGCCCCTGGAGTAGGCTCTGCTGGGACTCAAGAGGGAATTGCCTTCAAGCCAGTTACTAAACACCATTTCTCATCCTCTGGGGCACCGTGGAAAATTCAACTCAAACTCATTAGCATAAGGTAATTATTTCACCAAAAGATCTGAGTGAATTTTTATATGCCATATTCAAGGTGCCCAGGAATGTTTTTTTTTTTTTTTTTTTTTTTTTTTTTTTTTAAATTTAATTTCTTTATCTTTAGAGGGGAAGAGAAGGAGAGAGGGAGAGAAACATCAATGCGCAGCTGCCTCCCATGTGTCCCCTGCCAAGAACTGGCCCGCAACCCAGGCACGTGCCCTGACTGGGAATCGAACCGTGATCCTTTAGTTCGCAGGCCAGCACTCAATCCACTGAGCCACACCAGCCAGGGCCCCAGGAGTGTTTTTAAAAATAAGTTTCCAACCTCAGAAATGATCTTTGTCTTCCCAGAATGGCCAAGGGCTTTACAACAGAGAAGCCCTCTAGAATCCCTCTCCCACAGGGACTCGTGGTGCTGTGCCCGGGGGTAAGGCTTTCACAAGCTCCGCAGACCGGTCATCTCAGTCAGTACTTTATTGGGAATGGAATGCATTTTTAAAACATGAAAAAAATATATCATATCTATCCAAATCATCTAAGAGGCATGTTTACACAAATTATGACCACACTTAGGTCCACCAATGTGATAGTAAAGCATTTGGTACATGGTGATACTTGCTTTTCAGAAGCCGGCAGTTGAATATTCTGAAACTAAGCAGAAAGCTGACAGTGGAATGTAATAGACAGTCATTTTATCTTTCTCCTCAAAATAAATACAGTGATTTGGAAGGACCACCTTTTATTAAGACCCTCTTCCTCACTACCCAGCTGATCACTAGCAGGCCAGCTTCACAGCAGAAAGGAGCAGGCCTCTCTAGCTCTCACGCAGATGCTTCTACAGACCCGGAGTCTTTCTGCTTCCTTCACTGGACAGTAATGCTCTTTCGAAGGAAACCCCATTGGGTCCTATACTCTGTTTGGCAGGTGCCCTGCTGTCATCCAGTGCTGTGTACATCTTGATTGTCTGTACAATATGCAGATTAAAAAAGTCACCCTTCGAATTATGTCCAAATTTTAGAAAGTAGTTCTTAAAAACCCATCCAATGCAATTTCACAATATATCTTAGTTTGCTTTTGGTAAATTGGTATATTTCTCTTGAAAAGAATTACTGATGGCTTCAATACCAAGCTCTGTAATTTTCAAATTGAAATTTTATTCTGCTGAGAGCATTTTATTGGTGGAGCAAAAAGAAGTTTGTTTGACATTTAGGGAAAAAAGGGTGAAGAATGAATGCTCACAGGCCCATCCTTGCCTGACAAAGCTCTATGCTTGATGGAATTTCTCTAGTTCCACTCAAGTCTTAGACCCCCCCTTCTAAACCTACCATTGAACATGACATCGTAAACACTTGGAGACATGCCAAAAAGAAAACAAGTGATGTGTTTGAACTTCCACACTGGCAACAAGCTTGTAGTGTTAGATTTAAAATGAGAAATCTTTAAGGGAAATAGGTAGATGAGGGCAGACAAAGAGTTAAAAAAAAAAAAGACCTTTGAACTTAACCAGACTTCCTAACAGCGTTTACATATGAGGGAAACTCTTTTAAGCAGCAAGTTGGGTTTTTCTACCTCCAAGTGAAAAAAAATGCCATGTGAAATTATAAAGTTGGTTCAATTTCTCTCTGAGCGAAATCCAGCTTCCTCTATGAGGGCAATGTTCGTTTTGAAAGGGCCCTTTATAGCCATTTAGTCTCTGACCTCAGCACTCCCTGCAGGGCCTAAGCAGATGTGTGATTTCCGCTAAGAAAGTATGCCTAAGGAGCTTCGTCATGTTGTGAAGCCCTTCCCAGTAACAGCTGTTCCCAGGGAAGACAAGAAGGCGAAGGAAGCACAGTGTGAGGCAAGAGAAACCACCTCCTGGGTGCTGGGAAGTTACACATTGTTTCCCTCCTTCATTCATTCGTCCCAACAAATAGTTAATTGAGCTCACTGTATCCTTGAACTTATGTGCCAACGTAAGTTCAAGGACAGAAGTTCAGATGGGACATTCCTTTTAATTTTCCAACTTCTTACATTTTATGTTTATTTAAGCTGTGGGTTTTCTGTTGGACCTGCCCTTTCCTTCTTTTTCTTGGGTTGAAAGAAGTACTTTTATCTTTTTTCATGGAGGTGATTAGTTAGGACTTCTAATACTTTAGGTGGTTTATATCACTTTTTTTTAATGGGTAGACTAGAACCACTGACACATTAAATGATTTGCATTTGTATTTTGTTGAGCATAGTTGTTTCCTTGATCTGGAAGAATTATTCAACCATAGTAATTTCACAGTTGTCAAAACACAGAAACCATCCTACTCCTCCTCTCCTTTCTCATTTCTGAGGTTTCACGATTAAATGCTAAGAGACCTTCAAACTAGAGAGCCATTAACAGTCAATTCAATTCAAGGCAGCAGACTGTGGCTGCGGAGACAGCACAAGGGACCATGATCCTGGTGGCCCCATTAAGAACCATAGACACTGTGGAAAAAAAAACTTCCACCACTCAGTACTTAGCTTATGTATAAGCTAACAACTTACAAGAACCTTAATTTTAAAAGTACTTGGTATAAGTTTTACCTTTTTATAGTAATAAATTTGAAAGAAAAATCCTTCTATCTGGAAGAAAGCCGTGGTTTAATAGGGGTTATATAATATACATACATGAAACCTCGAGCACAATGAGGCATTATCTAAACAGTATGGCAGTGGTTCCAAAGAAGCGGAACCAAACTTGCCTCAGCTCCACAGATTTGGCTAAGTTGTCTATCCTATTTACATGCACACATATATATGCGATTTTTGAAATCTTTGCAGCATGTGTTCACAACCATAACTTAAATAGCCACTGGAAGTGGAAGTCCACTTAAGTTCTGTTTGTCATTTTCTCAAGTTTTCGTTTTCTCTTGCCACTTTTTGGATTGGAGTTTTGAGCTCAAAATTTCATCATTCCACTAAAAAATAATTTGACCACAATACTCCTTTCCAGATGAAGGAGTATCTCTAACATAAAATTCTGTTTTCATTTCTTGACCACATTAACTTAGCATAGGCCTAACACTGACCTGCCCAATTTGGATGCTGGAAAATCACTGATCAAGACTTTGTGAAAAAGACGGGGAAAACAGGGACCTGTCAGTAAAGCCATGCAGACAGGAAGTGATTTTCAGCCCCTTGTGGATTTTGTATCATCTACAGAACATTTTAAACTAAAGTAGCATCTGCCCTTGTGGATTTTGACCATCCTTTTGATTTAACACAGAAGAGGGTTTGTTTTACCTTTAAAAGCACATCCCCCCATGCCCAACCTCTCTTGAACAAGTGGGTGCTAAAACAAGACTGGGGTTGTTTTCCTACTGAAAATCCAGTGTTTATCCACTCCTTTCTTTTTCAGTTTTTGAGTTTACTTAACCTAACAACAAAACATATAACACTCCAATTTTTCACAGAGCAATAGAAAGTAAAACAGTTGAATTCTCTGACCAACATTATTTTCAGTAAGAAAACAAAAAGCTATTACTCTTAGTCCTTTGAAATAGTTACAAACTGTCATTTTAAACTCTAAGATTCTAGGGTATGCTTCTAGAATAAAGTAAGAAAATGTGATTCAAGTAAAGTGTACGTAGCCCTTGAAGAAGGGTAACCTCTACTGTGGACAGAACACAAAAATGTTTTCTCAAACAAGTTGAATGATTCCCTTTTCCTTCACTATATTTTTTAAAATGAAACACCAAATGCATTTATACCCAGCAACCAAAGAAACGTCTTATTAAACCCTTCACAGATAACATAAATGAGGTTTTTTCCCTACAGTAGACCTAGACCTACCACACATTCAAGATCACCTTGCCATCAGTTGGGTTATGTTTTAAGTATCTTGAATTAGACATCATTACTACGGATTTCCTTTTAGAAAAACAATTAGATTTTCATAATTACACAATTCTGAACATTTAGTTTCTTTAAGCTTCTACATAACAGATATATCTAAGGAAAAAAAAAACTCAAAAGAAGTTATATCACAGAGTTTAATTTCAACCACCTGGCATAACAATGGAAGTGTCAGACGTTCTGAAAATGCCCTAGGAATAATGAATTAATAAATTCTTAGTGTTTTCCCCTACACCACCCTTTCTTCCTTTCCAAGATTAGAACTTACTAGGGAATAGGTTGTTGAAAATAAAATTCCTCTTTAGGAAAACGACCTACATTCAGAAATGTCTTAGAACAAGTATTTTTTTAAAAAACTAATAAATAATCATAAATCAAAATACATTAAAATAAAATTACAGTACATCATTGCTCCTAGAAGGTCCACCATAGTGGAATATTCTTTCAAAGGTTCATAAATAAAGCCTTCTGGACTTGAAATCGTTTCCTGCACTGTGATGAAGAAGAGTATGCAGAAAACTGAAGCGGAATCCCAAGTTATCAGTCTGGTAATGTCCAAACTACTTGATCTGGTGCGGAGCAGAGAGATTTGTTTTCGATCCAAGTGAAGACAATGGAAAGGTGCTCGTCTCACTTCCTCAAGTCCTCAAAACCTGGAAAGAAAGGGCATGAAATGAAGTAGGTGACTCAGATTCCTCCGTGGCTCAGATTCCTCCAAGACCCAGTTCTCTTCGGGCGGGCCAGTCAGGCAGACAAAGCGTGCTCGTTAAGATACCGAGGTCACTCCCTCAACTGCTCAGACAGGGAAAGGGCCAGCAGTGTCGCTGGGGGTGCACACCACTTAACGCGTGCGGGCCAGGGTGGGCGGGGTGGCGGTGCGCGAGGCCTCCCTGCCGGCCCGAGTTCCCCACCCTCCCCTCTCTGCCCGGCATCTCCTGGAGCCGGCCTGCTTCTCCTCTTTTCACCTACCCAGAAACTTGTTATAACTTCTCATTTTTCCACCCAAGAGTCAACCCGATGGACAAGCTTCCTACTCCTTAATAGCCCCGAGTCCCAATCGGCCCCAATCCTTGTTTGGCCCTTGGTAGCCGGAGGTGACTGGACCTTACCTTGTCACCTTGTCTTGCCGGGGTGCTGCCCTCTTCAGGCAGAGTTGGAAGTGCTGCGGAGAAGTCGGTGGCCGTGCGGCTGCGAGAGCGGTTGTTGGTGCGGGTGCGGTAGTTGGTGCGGGTGCGGATGCGGATGCGAATGCGGATGAGAGTGCGGATGCGCATACGGGTGGAGCGGCTGAGGCTTGGTTTGGGGCTGCGGCTGAGACTGGGGCTGGGGCTGGGGCTGAGGATGGGGCTGGGGCTGAGGATGGGGCTGGGGCTGAAGCTGTGGCTGCGGGAGCTGCTGCGGCTGCGGGGGCTGCTGCTGGACCAGGTGCTGCTGCTTCTGCCGCGTGGACTTGACCGCCAGTATTGCCTGCCGATTCTTGTACTGCACCATCTGCAGCGTGATCTCGGCGTTCCAGCCCTGGTCCTGCGGGCACCGAAAGTCGATCTCCTTGCCCTCGGCCATCACCACAGTGAAGTACATATACTTGCCCTTGCGCTCTACACAGTCCACCGTCTTCATATTGGAAAAGTGCAATTCCTTGAGCTTGACCGGCGGCTCGAGGCTGGCCACGGCGGGGCCTCCGGGTTGGGACGGTTCCGCTGGCCCCTGCCCAGGCTGTTGCTGTTGCTGGTGGTGTTGGTGTTGAAGCTGCTTGGGCGGAATGAGCAACAGCCCCTCCTCAGTGAGGATGCAGCACTTTTTCTTCCAGAGCTGCAGCAACCCATCGCTTCGCTTCTCCAACACACCCTCTTTCAGTGCCTTGCAGCCGCTGCTTTCCAACATCTTTCCAGCATAGGCGGGGAAGCCGCTCGGCTCGGCCTCTCCACTTCCAGCCGCCCGGGCTGGGGGCAGCAGCAGCAGACGCGCTCCGTCCTCGCCCCAGCGGTTTCCGCGGCCGCCCGCCCGGAGAGCGCAGAGGAGGCTAACACGTAGGAAGCAGAGCGGTGGCGCCCCGGGGCCAGGGCAGAGGGGCAGCCGCGTCCTGATGCGCCACAAGGTCCGGGAGCTGCGAGCCTCCGGGCCTTTGCCGTCCTCTTGTGAGCGCTCACTGAAGGGCACTGGCCGGGCCCCCTCACGACGCTTTTGAATGGGCCATCCCCTCCACCCCCGAGTGACACCCAGCGGAAAAGGCGGCTCTTGGCGCCCGCACCGCGGGGAAAAGCCCAACTCTGAAAGGCGCTCCGCCGCCGGCGCACGCCTCATTAACTTGGGGCCTTTCCAAAGCCGGCCGCGGCCCCGCCCCCAGCGTCCCTCGCTCCGCCTCTCACCGCCCACTGGCTTCCGCGCTCCTTCTCAAGAACGACTGCGGAGACCCGAGCCCTGGAAATTCCGCTTCTCCACCTGGGGCGATAAGTGAGGGTGTCCTAGCCGCCTCAGGACAAATACCGACGCCCAGAGGGCGAGGAGAGGCTATCCCCACCGCCCCGCCTCTTCCCGGCCGGCAGGGCAGTCGCCTCACAACCTCAGAAAGTGAAGGTGGGGCCGCGAAGTGGGCACAGATACCGGACAGTGCGCAGAACGCCAGCCTCCCTCTCCGCCCTCTGGAACCAGCCCTGGGGGTTCGAGCTGCACTTTGGAATCGCGCAGAGCCAATGCCGTGATCTGGGCGAGCGAGGAGGCTGGGGATGAGGCTTAGAGACCCGTGGAGTCCCGCGGAAGTGTGCCCTCCCCGCATGCTATGTAAACATCTCAGTGCAGAGAGGCCGAGAGGACACGGTGTCTTTACACACATATTCGCTCATGTCCTTATTGTTAAAGCAATAGCGCTACCGTCTGTCCTGTTTGAAGGGGTAGAGGAAGGTGACCCACTTCAGGTTGCGCCTTCTCTCGACCCAGAGCGCGGGCACTTACCTACCTTGGCACAAGCTCTCCAGCTTCCTCTAGATCCATCCGTAGGTCTGCAATATCTCACAACAGTAACTCACCTCTAACTACAAATTCCGGGAGTGTCCTGTGCTGAGAGAATCCCCACTCAAGGCACAGTTTACTTAGCTCTTCAAAAGGCAGATTAGGCTCTGTGGGTCACTCTCTTTAAAAATGCCTGCTAGATTTCTGTTTTGTAATCTTATTTATCTGTGTCTTGGGAAAGGTAACGCTGAACTTGCCCATAGCTCTCTCCTACTCCCACATTCAATTTCTATAGAAATTCTGAGCAATAAAGAGCATAACCTGAAACCCAACCTGCTGGTGGGGAAATTGATCCATTATGTAAACAGAGGACCCCAACTTGTGCCGACTTTGAGGGTATGAAGAAGAATCACACGAAGAAGACATAAATCAGGGGTGGACAAGTGAGAACTGGGCAAGGTAAGAAGAAAGGCTGCGTGCTGCCTGTGCCAAGAAGGGAGAGTTTTTAGTTCATCTGCTAATTTCTTGCCGCAGGAACAAAGAACTCAATACAGGAAGAAGTGAGAGATGAGCTTGGAGAGCTGAGCAAGAGTCAAATCCTTTGTACTATGATAAGAAATTTGGACTTGATCTCAACGTAATCGAGAACAAAGTATAATTTTATTCAGATTATGAGACTGACGTGCTGCCTACTGAGCTAAGAGGATGGGCTTCAAGTATAATTTTAAAACAGGAGGATTCTGAATCTTAATCTAAGAAACAATGTCTTAGCAAATGGGACAATTCCAGCACAATCCTCAGTCCAACAGAATTGCATTTGGCGGGTTCTCAGGACCTTCACATTGTTAATGAATTAGCACTCTTTTAAAGAAAAAGGCAATTATTAAAATTATGTATTTTTACTAAGATTATGTGAAAAATATAAACAATTCTGTATACCAATAACAAACACTATTCCTCACATCTCAGTTCTTTTCTTGCCTTTGTAGGACAAGTGGGCATTCCAGAGAATTTCTACATGACCAGCTGTTCATCTTCTTAACAGAATGCCATTCAACTCATTTGGAAATGATACTTCCTTTAAGTGTGTAATTCAGAGTTCCTGAGGGCAGGTGTATTGGGGAAAATCATTTCATATGGAAAAAAGATACAATACAAACTCAATTGTATACAAAATAAGATGTAATCTGGAAGCCAAAGCCAGTTTCTTAGGAGAAACTCAATATATTTGGTGTTATCTAACCTGCAGTTTACCAAGATTCAACAAATGCATTCTATCTAAATTACTTCAGAATGTCTGAACAAGTACAATTTTCAAAAGCACTTATTTTAACTAGAGACCTTAAAACTCAGAATTTCCAGTTGGGTATTTCATGATTTGGTGACTTTGTTACCAGCTCAGAAGTACAATGTGTGCTTCCTGACCACAGTGTATTTATTATTGGAAATGTCAGGTTATAGGAATCTTGTAAATCAATGACAGCTTTTATTTCAACAGTCACCACCAACTCACAAAAATGGTCATATTGGCAATGAAATAAATTCACATACAGAAAAAGAATTACAGGAAATAACTGTTTCCAAAGACACACTACAAGTTCAGCTTGATATGAAAACCTACAAACTCACTTAAAAGTTACTAAAATTTAGAAAGCTAGCTAACAAAATCATTGCTTTGGTGAACAAATTTGAAATAGCTAATTCAAATTATACATTACAGCTGGCTCTACCAAGTCGCCTATCTGTACCATTGGTAGCATTTGGCACAGTTGATGCTTTTCTCCTCTTGTATACAATTCTTCATTTGGCTTCAAGGACATTACTCTTAGTTTTCCTTCCACCTCCCTGGTCACGATCTGTCTCTACAGGGTCCTTTTCTTCCTCCCAGTCTTTTAGAGTGCCCCCCGGAGCTCAGTCCTTGTTTCTCTACCACTACTCACTTACACTCACTCCCTTACAGATCTCATCTAGTCTCATCATTTTCAATGACATCTACATGCCAAAGGCTCCCCAATTAACATCTGCTTGTTGCCAAAGAATAAAACAAAGAGTACCAAAGCTAAACAAAAAAATAAAAAATAAAACAAAACAAAACAAGATACTAACATTCCAGCAAGAAAACACATACTAGTGGAGATATTCACTGAGTAGGTCACTAGGAGAAAATGTCTGAAGGAATTTTAGGTCATAGAAAGGATTCAGAGTGTTTGCTAATTTAAAAAAAAATAAAGAAAAATAGTGCTCCAGATAAGATGTAGTCCATCAGATTATATATGATGGGATAAAAATTTTCTGGATGGAATTCATTTAGTAAGAGTGGAGTCCCTTTGAGCTCATGGGTTTGTTTTTTTTTTTTTTAACATCTTTAACCAGTTGGAATGGTTATAAACAGCCTTCAGTCCTGTTTGATATATTCCAGGCCAGTATTAGTATAAATTGAAATTTTCCCTTTACTCTTCTCTATAGTACTATTTGGATGTCTAATAGAGAACAGATAATATGTGCTCCCAAGCTTATCTCCTCACCCTGATCTCCACCTACCCCCTTCTCAGTTGACGGCAATACCATCTGTACAGATGTTCAGGCCAAAACCTTTGGGGGTAGCACTGCCCTTAAAACAAGCCGAGAGGCCCTTACCCAGAGCCCTGAGCTGTAGATGAGTCAAAACGACGTGCTTACCTGGAGCCCACTCATTCAGGATTCCAAATACCCTACCCAAATGGCTTCGATTGTTCCAAACCATGCATTATGTCACCAGTGTGCACACTGCTATGGAAGGAGGGTGGATTCTGAACGTGCAAGCTAGGATGTCCACACAATGTGCAGGAGGCCTGGGGCCGCACAATTCAGAGCCAGGGGTAGGAAGAGAAGGTGGGACATGGCTGAGGATCAGCTCTGCTTGCAAATAATGTTCTGTCATTGGAATTTAAGAATCTGAAATGCAAACCTGACCTGCCAGGTACTCATGAAGGTATATTTGTCAAGATGGGAACACTGAATGTATTTTCATTTAACAAACTTTTAATTGTTTAACCATTGATGTATGTCCATGTACTCTTGACCCTGGATTGCAGTTGTTTAGGAGCACGCTTGCCTTGCAGCTCTTTTACTCATCTCTCTTGATACCCATCAGTTAAATCTGAAAACTACATGCACATTTCATCTATTTTCTTCTTTACCACCCCATCCAAACCATGGCTCTCTCCTCCTGAGTTACTGCAACGAGCTCCTAATTTGTCACTGTTGTCTTATGATCTGTTTTTAACCCAGCAGTCAGGGTCATCCTAATCACTTTCTTCAGGTCTTTGCTCAAATGTCCTCTCAATGAGGCCTATCCTCATCACTCTAAAAGCTGCAACCCTCCAATTCCCCTTAATTTCCCCCATGGTATGTGCTACCTCCTAACACACTACTGAGTTATTATGCCCTTTGCTTATTTCTGTTCCCCTTACTATAGGATGTACCCTCTTAAAGAGGGCAAAGATCATTGTTTTGATGTATCCCAGTCACCTAGTACAATTCTTGGTACATGGTAGGGACTCAACATATGTAGAAAATTTAAATGTATTCAGAAGCCCTGACAGGAAAAGAAAATCAACGTCTTTAAATGTTTTGGTTTTTTTTTTTTTTTTTTTTTTTTTAGATTTTTCGTAACACATCCTACTTTAAAATTTTTTTAAACTCCCCTGGCTGGTATAGCTCAGTGGATTGAGTGCTGGCCTGTGAACCAAAAGGTTGCTGGTCCAATTCCCAGTCAGGGCACATGCCTGAGTTGCAGGCCAGTTCCCAGCAGGGGACACAAGAGAGGCAACCACACATTGATGTTTCTCTCCCTCTCTCCTTCCCTTGCCCTCTAAAGATAAAATAAAATCTCAATAAATAAATAAATAAAATCTTTAAAAAAATTTTTTTAAACTGTAAGACTTCATGATAAAACTTTCAAAATTTGCCATACCAATATATATTTGGTGGTATTTTTTAAATGGATTAACTACTACATATGCTAGGCCTCTATGAATTTACATAGTACTTATTCTGTAGATGCTATCTAAAATAAGTCCCGCAAACCTTTTTCTCAAAGCCACTTGCAATTTAATATTATTTTTTACTTTTAAAGTTATTTTATTCATTATGCTATTACAGTTGTCCCAATTTTTCCCTTTGCCCCCCTCCACCTAGCACCCCCAACTCCCTCAGGCAATTCCCACACCGTTGTAAATGTCTGTGGATCATGAATATAAGTTCTTTGGCTACTCCATTTCCTATACTGTACTTTACATTCCCATGGCTGTGACAGGTACTTAAATTATCATCCTATTGGTTTCTAATAAGAGTAACCAAAGGATGAGAAAGAGTAATGGAACTGAATTGGTAGCAGTTTCTCATACTTAGCAGTTAAATGGCCAAATACTTGCTTAAAAATCCATTAATACTGACTTAAAGACATTATATTTAATAGAACTTTAAAAGTGCTTACTTTCACTTATAACTTGATTACAAGATAAAAAAAATCTTTAACCTTTATAAGTTCCCAATTTGCAATACATAATAAAAATTTATTACAGATTATCAAATATATGGATATAGCAAAAATAAAGTGTCTTTCAAAAAATAGTTAAAAGTCAAACCGGTGAAAATATCAAGTCACCCTTCGGTGCATAAATGCCCATGTTGACTACTATTCATTTCTTCATTTTTAAATGAAACCCACCTTAAAGTCTAATTTCCCCAGCTCCAAACTGAAAAAGTTAAATATTGACGCTCTTCAAGTGAATACTGAACCAACCATAGCCACCTCTCTGGTGCATCAGCTTGTATTCCTGTCTGTCTTACTAGTTGAACTGATGCCCCCCAGTGACCAATTCGTATAGCACAGCTTAGAGCAAGCTGGAATAGTAGTAGTGTTCTAATACTCAAGTGCTTTTGAAACTATTACTAATTTGTAGATCAAGCACTTAGCTGTCTCTGTCCTTTCTATTCTGGCAATAGCCTAATTCAGGTTCTCATTTACACCTATGCTCTCATAATAGCCCAACCACTGGAATCCATACTATCCTATGGTTTGCTGCTACCAGTTCTGGTCCTGAAATGATAGAAAACTTTGTTACCTACCATTGTAGAGAACATCCCAAGTCCTTACCCTGGCATGGAAGCCCTCCCCTGCTCCAAGAGACTAAGTCCTACTTGCCTTTACCACTTAGACTCTCCTTCCACTCAACTCTAAGTGAGCTTGTCATTACTTGTGCCTACTTTGCTTTCCCAAATCCTCTGTAATATTTTGTTCTTCAAAGCCCAGTTCAAATGTTTTTACATTTCTTTTGGCTAATTCATCCCTATTCATATTCCACCACTTCAGATTTGATTGGTAATTAACACCTTGGGTAGCAGTTTCTATCACTGTGCTTACTAGCATGGTGGATCATGATGGAGATTGCTTAGGTGCTGACTGATAGCACTTAAGGTGGAGACTAAATGTTAGTTCTGGCTGGAAATACATTGCTTTTATTCAAAGCAGGGAGAACAGGCAGGCAAGCTGAATAGACATTTTATTGAAGATGCTCAACATGTAATTCAGGGCGCTGGTGATGCTGACTTGTTAGAGTAATATTAGCTGCGAAGTGACAAAAATGAGCAGATAAAATGGAGCAGGGGTTTAGCTTTGTCCTAAGTTCAACAGTTACCTTTGAGCAAGGAATGTAGCCCCATGGAGACTAAGAACCAACAGTATGATGTCAGAGAACTACTATTACTCAAAAGCATCGATACCGACTTCTGAGTCTGCAGGGGTGGCAGTACGAAAGCATCATAGTCCGGTGACTGACAGTGGCAGCACTGAACTTCGTTTACTTTGAGCATTGCCCTAAAGAGCAACACACAAGCCTCTGCCCTCCAATAAGAAACCCAAATCACCTAAAATCCTTTCCTGAGTCCTCTTCTACTCAGACTAGGTAAATGCTCCTGCTGTTTGCAACTCAAAATGTATGGCTGATAGCCACTTGGGCAAATCGCTCCCCCTAAGGGACTACATTCCCAGGAGCACTCCTTTTGCAGTCTTCCATCACTACAAGTGGCACAGTCTGAGAGAACCAACTATTCAATTTGATCATTATTTGTTTAAAAAAAAAAAATCAGTAAATGAGCAACACCCTTTTCTGGACATTAGAGGAAAAAAGCAAGTATAGGTGATTCTTTCCAAAAGTTTGAGGACAAAGGAAGACGGATAGTATGATAGATTTGCTTGGGTGCTGTGAACGTTTACATGATAGAGGAACTCACGCTTGTAAGCCAAGGATTGGAGGGTGAAGGTTATGTCACAGGTGACAGTATAACTGACAAGAGGACTTAAGAGCGAAAAACCCAAAATTCTTTGGTGTACTCAGGCCCAAAAAGGTAGAGGGACGTTTTTACCAAAGAACCCCACAAAGCTTTTTTTACAGCAAGATTCCACATCGCCATTAAACCAATCAGAAAACGTAAACCCCCATGTAAAAGGTAACACAAGTCATTGTTACTTGGTTAACCACTACTATCTTGTAACAAGACACTAATTTTTTTCTGATTCCATTTACATTATTGCTTAGGTCATCGTCCCAAACTCATGTGTATCCTTCTAGGTAGGTATCATGTAAGACCAAATTTAAGTTTTGGGTGAAGACCAACTCATCAAAACACATCCTTTAGGCTGTATTCCCTAATTATCTAAGGACCATCTACTTATTTCTCAAGCACCGTTACTTGTCTATGTTCTAGGATATCCCTGCTGAAGCAATCCTTTTGTAAACCTGAAGCTAGCTCTTCACTATATGTGGACAATGTGGCTGTCATCCCAACCTTCATTCTCCAATTCCCCACAAACTCAGCTTTGGTTCAAGAGGTCCAGGTCTTCATTTACAGCCTCTTGAGTGCTGGAAGCACTAATTACAGGGTCTTCTTTAAAGATGGCTGGATGCTAGAAGCCTTTTACCTCTTTCCATCCCATCTGCCACCTAAACTGGGCATGCTACAGCATTTCAGACAACAGAGCAACTTTAACAATGGAAATCTATGCCAAAGATGGCAAAACATAGGTGCCTCTTTCCTGGTAATAGCATTAAGTCCAGATAACTCTGATCTCTAAAAATCTTTCGATATTCTGAAATCTCTACCTCAAGGTGCATTTTTAACCACTACTTGTGCACAGGAAGCAGGTGCAGGAGGGGTCTCAGAGTGGTTAGAACAGGTGGAGGCCACATACTGTCATCAACACCTAACTTATGGCCTTGTCATTCATCTTCTATCCTTACATATAGAGGGAAAAATTATCATCCTTAAACAAGCATGGAGATTAAATAAAGGATAACTTGTGGTCTTAAATTACACATGCATTTCAAAAAATGAAAATTTATACTACTACAAAAGCAAACATTCTGAGTTAAAAATCCAGAGAGGCAGCGAAGTTTGTCTCACTGTACATTGCACCCAACCTTAAGAAATCAGTACTTAATCGTCAATCTGATACCATCTGAGGTTCCTTTACTAATCAAACATTTTTATGACTAATTATTTGTACAAATTCAAGTAAGATCTCAATGAGTTTTCTCCTCCAAAAATGGGCCTGTAACATGTAACCTTTCTTGATGTTTCTTGTCATTTTGGAAAACTATCGCAGCTTTTGCTGTATCAACACTACTGTGCCTAAATTTAAAAAAAAAAAAAAAAAAAAAAAGGAACCTGTGGCCACTACAAGATTCCAGCCCACTTTTCCAAAATCTCAGTCCTCCAGCAAGATGTTGTCCCCCTCCCTCCGATTAAACCTCAGTGGGCTGTGGCTGACTCCATGGCCAGCAAGAGTACAGAAATGGAAACTTCTCAGGATAGGACACAAAAAGAATACTTTCCCCAACTCTTGGAAACCAACCACCCTGTGAGGCAATGTCTAGGAATCACTCTGACAACGTCCCAGCTTCTCTCATCAACTACCTGTATATGAAAAGCCTTCACGTAAGTCCATTTGCTGTCCTTTAAAAAGCTGGCTACTGCTAACGATGAGCAGAAATGAAGTATCCAAACAGTAAGTCAGTCTTGTCAATGCTTTAAGTTTCTGTAGTGCTTTTGTTATGCAGTGCTAAGTAACTGCAACTATTGATGAAAAACTGTCCATAGCCCCATTGAGTTTACGAACAATATTTTTATTGATTTCCTCAATGTAAGCAACTCAGTTATGTATGGATGTGACTCCTACAAAGGATCTTGGAGTATCTTGGTTGACTTATGCGAATGAATGAGAATCAATTACTTACCTTGTTGCAAAGCCCCAGAGTACTATGGCTGGTACATTGGAAGGAGTCCAGATAAATCCTAAGTAATCTACACATGCAAAAATTTGCTATACACTTACCAGTTCAGAACTGAGGAACCAAAAAAGAGTGGGTAGTAATTCAATGAAAAGTGACTATTTTGATCTAAGATCAGCTGCAGGAAATGAATGAAAAGGCAGCCAAGCAGAGCTGAAAACAGTGCAAATGTAGATTAGAGAGGCTGAGTTGTTGCTGTCCAACTGGCTTTAAGGTTAGGTCCACTCACCAAGGCCAACTGAACAGCAAAGAACAGATCCCAGTCTCTAGTTTTGAAAAACATACTGTTATGTATTGACTGGCCTGACCCAAGATGAAAATCACTTGACCTCAAGACAGCTCTCTCCTGGTAGGTACCAGGAATGTACAGGATAGGCTGACAAAGTATGATTTCATTTACTTTCATCCTAAATCATTCTGGGTTCAGCCAAAGGCAAAATAAACCAGCATATGAAAACATGTACTTTTTAAAAAGTAATGAGATTCTTAAACTGACCTTAAGGGCATCAAATTATTATTTTCTTACTTCTTTTACAATATCAAACACATACAAAATGTGTATTATGCAGCCTTCATTTCAGTGTTCTTTTGCACACCAAGTACAGCATCTCCTAGCAAGGAGCAATTTTACCTTTAAAACAACGAAACACCCTGGCCCTCCCCCAACTAATTCTGAAATTAACTGCGTCAATTTAAAGGATGATCCCAATCACAAACTCTAGTTTTCTTCTGTTAGAAAGCCCATTTCCTGACTGCTCATTATGTGTATATTGTGGTTGAAGTACTCTCCAGATACTAGTACGTTCTCAGCACAACCAAATTTTTCACAACTTAACACATCACTGAGCATGAATGAACAAAGTGGTAGATGGGCTCTAAAGGCTTTGTAACCATTGTACTGTCCAATGTGGGAACTATTTTATTCCATATTCATTAAATATGAATGGCCAGTCCAAGAACTTGGCTTTTTATCTAAGTTACGGGGTTAATAACTGGATTTTTAAACCTGTATACAAAAATCACCATTATACAGCTAAAAATTAATCTCAAGTTAATTTCACCACTTAATTTCCAGCTACCAGAGACTTAATGCTTTAAGTAGCACATTACCTAAATTATGAATATTTTCAAAAAACAAAACAATTTACAATTACCAATAATGAAGATAAAAAAAATGATAAAGAACATATGCTTCCTTCGACCTATCCATTTATTCTGTCCATTTGAAATAACTCTGGTTAAAAGAAAAAAATCACAGGGCATAACCACTCAAGCTAAAAGAAATAACCACGGGGCATAATCACCTCAAGCTTTCAATCTTTCAAGGCTCTAATTAATATACATTGAACCATATAATGTAATTAAATGGGGGGGGGTAAGGTCTGTGGGGTTTGTTTCTGCCAAGGCAATTTGGAAGTGGCAAAGGCTTATTAATTTAATCATAGTTCATGAACCATTGGTTAAGAGCTTTCTAGTTCACTATGGGATACTTAAGAGCAATAGGTGCTAAGAGCAAGAGAAATTTTGGCAAGAGATGTCTATGACAGTTAAAGTAAAACATGCCCTTTCGTCCCCTATTTTGCATTCAGTAACCCCACTATTATCAGGGCACCCTATTTCCACTGAGTGTGATCCCAATATAACTACTGTGGGATCTACTACTGATTATTTGCATGAGGGTTTGTGTATTACAACAGGTAGCAAAATTATTCAGAACCTGATATAGAGGCCCCAAACCAAACAGTGCCCCTTCATCTTCTCTGAGTATATTTCGAATTTTAAATTGGATTAAATTGTGAAAATAAACGGAAATAAATTAATAACATCTGGCTTGACCTCAACAGTCAAAAATACAAAGGCTAATACTTTTATAAGATTAACCAACACATAAAATGGACTCAAATTTAAACCAAGGCCTGAAACCAAACATTCAAATACCTGAATATTAATTTTCTGCGTAGTACAATATTTTCACAAACAAACCCATGAATTCAGTCTTACAAGCAGCAGTAATATAAAGTTAAGTCAATTATCATAGAGGACTCATATACCAATCAATGTCATTAACTTATTCACAAAATAATGAAAACATTTCTAGTCATGCTAAGGTCTCCTCTTTATGTCTACTTGTTATTAAATGAGCTAAAAACTGAAGTAGAGAGAAAAGTCCACTTTTCTGAAGTATTTACTATTCTACACCAATTCCATATAATTATCTCAGAAATACTAATAATGCTTCAGATAAAAGAATTCTGAGAAATTCTATAAATTTTACTTTCATAAAACTATAAACTAAAAATCTGAAGTGTCTCAAAAAATATCTACAGTTAAATCAGTAAAATCTGTAAAACTGGAATTCCTTCCTTTCTAGTATTCCAATGACAAACTCCATTTAGCAGGATTTGGGAGGCTGCTCATATTCTGAAATTATGCCAATTATTCAGGCCACCATGGCCTAAGCATAGAATATCCAACTCTAAATATCTCTATTCTCTGTTCTAGCAAAAAATGTCATTAAAAAAAAAAAAACCACCCAAAACATCACCAGTACATTTTATAAAATTAAATGCAAATTTTATTAAGGATTT
Organism: Anoura caudifer; assembly: GCA_004027475.1. Taxonomy (NCBI): domain Eukaryota; kingdom Metazoa; phylum Chordata; class Mammalia; order Chiroptera; family Phyllostomidae; genus Anoura; species Anoura caudifer. The sequence continues at coordinate 60,146 of PVKU01003554.1, read as the reverse complement.
CCAATTACATATTTCAAATTTCTTGAATGGAGTAAAATCACTTTGGAACTGGAGAGATGGCAAAGATGAACACTGATATCCTCTGAAACCTCAACTTAAGAGAACAATTCCTCTGCAAACCACATCACCCTTATCAAACAAGACAAAATGGCATTACTCCCCCACTTTGGCAATAGCTATTTCGTAAGGAATGAAAAAAAAAAAAAAAAAAAAAAAAAAAAAAAAAAAAAAAAAAAAAAAAACAAACAAAAAACCCAAAAACTCTGGTTCTGCTACTTTAAGTTCATTAAAAATGGGACCCTATCTTTAATGTTTTTTCAGTTCAACTGTGTTCAAGTGAAGTATGGGTACAAAAAAAAATTAACACTGAGTGCCTGATCAAAGCAACCAATATCATTTTGAAAATGAGGAAGAAAACTGTAAGGTGCTTTCACGGCACTTCCCCCCTATCAACTATTGCAGTTGGTTAAGGATTTCCAGTAGTTAATTAAAATCTCAGGAGTGAAACAGATGATACTACACAAATAATAAAACGTATTCATTCACATTCCAAAAATGGAAGCTTTATTACTTCTAAAAATGAACCTAATGTTATTTTATTATGAGCAGAAACTCTAAGCTGTTCTACAATTACAATCCAATTAGTCCACACTTACTGCCAAAGCTTTTAAGTTCACCACAAAAAATTAACAGTAATTAGCCTGAGGTATTTTAAATGTGGCTCTACAATCCTCAAATGTAACGGCCTTCTACCCACCCCCACAAACAGTCTTATTTCTATTTTAGTACCATGATCTCTACAATATGCTCATAACTAAAATACCTAAAAACAATCTTTGGACCTTTTCAAATAATTGGCTATCCATCCAATTCTATTAAAACAGGAGCCACACAAAGAATGTTGCGTGATCCCAGAATAAACTTAACTTTTGTTTTCTAGTTTATTTATCGAACTGTGGTAGAACAAAAGACTGTATCATACTTGTGGTGCAAACAGGTCCAAATTTTTAAGCTTTTAATAAGGTTGAGAAACATTTCATATAATTTAATACGCCTAACACATGAGGTAGTTAAGAAAACAGTACTACCCATTTAATACATAGTAAGCAATAGCATGGGTAAATAACATGCTCATACTTTAAACAGTAAGAATTGGAACTAACCATAGAGGCTTGGGGCCCTCTCGTGTTTTAATCAAAAGAAATAAAACTTAAATTTTCTTTTAAAAAAATTACATCATTTCTTTGTTTTTACACTTTCTTATTAGATGCAGTACACCTCTTCCGAAGTTGGCACCCTTTTCTTCAATACGATGGTAAACTGAGTACAATGTTTAATTTAAGCTAGGGCTCTACTTCTGCCTGAATCAGTACAAAATTAAGACATTATTTGTGAGAACTAAAATTATATTTGACATTTTTATTTTAGGCTGCAAAACCAAAAACAAGCAAGCAAACAAACAACATAAAACTTGAAATGAACTTGTCAAATGATGAAAATTCATCCTTTCCAGGGAAGCAGAAGGTAGACCCTACCACAAAGAAAAGATGCTTAGTTAATGGAGGTTAAGTTTAAGAGTACAGTTAAAATAATAAAGCTTAACTTCTGAAAATACTAGGTTTTATTCACCTCCCTATGGTAACCAATAACCATACTACTGAGTTAGGGTTCTTTCCAGTTAACTACATCACCTAAAATATAAAAATCCATTAATAATCTAGGTTAATGTGTGTTCTTACTGGAAATTCTTAACCATAGCCTTATCTTGACAAGTTTTTTTTTATTCATGATAAATTGTTTTAGTACAGGCACTGCATTTCTATAACAAAGTAATGAAGGGCAAAGCTAGTACAAGCAAACTTAAACCCATGTAACTACCACCTGAAAAAATACTTTGGTTCTTCAAGGAAAAAAAATAGCAAAACAAAAAATGTTTCATTTAATAGTTGTTTTATTTTTGTAGTTGTAATCTAATAATTACATGATTAAAAAATACCCCAGAAGAACCAAACTATGTAGCAATGAATGACAATGTGTGAGAGAATTTCTGCATTCCATATATCTGGCAGAAAAACTAAAGTTGAAATGCTAGGTAGAACAAAATTATTTTTAAAATATCAATTCCTTTCCTTTAAAAAAAAAAGTACTGAGTCTACCAAGAAAATACAAAAACATAAGGCTATAAGTAAATAATAGTGTTTAGGCTATTACAGTGTAGGTTATCCTCAAGGCCACACACATCCTGCTTCACTGCTGCTTGCACTCTGCTGGGTTTTGATCCTTCTGTTAAAGGAAAACAAGAAGTCAATCTATCTTTTTCTACCTGCTTCAGTTAACTTTTCATTAGAAATTAACTACCTTAATTATCACATTATCTCACTGCTCTGTCAAACTTTTGCCAAATTAGCGACAGGTTATAGCAACAATGGCAAATTTATTTATTTAAATATTAGCAGATGGCAAAAATGCTAAAATAAATCCAAATTTTAAACTGTGAATGAACTCTATAAATTGAGACACACAGAGTCATAATCTCATTAAATTAAGTAACTAGGCAATTGAGGTTAGTCATAGTACCCAGTATTTTTGCTTTCTTATATATCAGTTATTAAAAAAAAAATACTCATTCCATTCACAATTGAGCTGTTAGGAGCAATTCATACCTGTTAAAATATTTAATTTGATTTTTAACTATCCCCTCTTACCTGCTCACTACATTAGTTATTTTCTGGATATTTTATAGCATTTAGCAAATGAATGAATGTATTAAAGAGAAACCAGAATTACAAATGAATCCTGGTAAAATGTATGATGTATTTTGCGAGAAGATAAAAGGCCTTTACTAAACCTTGTATGAAAAATTCAAGGAATAAGACTGGGACTCAGAGATGAAGAAGAGAGGTGGCTGAAAGAATTTAACCAAGCACTCCTGCATATGTAGATGCTTTAAAAGCTGACCTTTGTTTATAAGCTTTCCTTTGGAAGGAAACAACCTAAAACCATAAGCTATTAATTTAAAATACCTCTAAAACACTTTTTAAAAATGTACATGGTAACATGCTATTAAAATAGAATCCTAGGACTTAAGTTAGCCTGAAACTGGAAAATATAGTCAGAACCAAAAATAAAAGTTTCTTAGGAGAGGAGCATTGAAAGTATGTGCACTGTTGAAATGCCAGTGGCATTAAACACACACACACACACACACACACACACACACACACACACACACACACAAATGGGCTAGACTTTAATGCACAAAATTAAACTTTATATATTCATATACACCAACTCTTATTTAACCTGATTTAAATTTAATAGAAAAACAGCACTAATTTTGCTCACCTTTGAGTCATAGTCTGGATCATTTTCCTCATCTTCTTCTTCCCCTTCCTATATTAAAGTTCAAAATGCATCCATGAAGTAGGTACATAGTAGCAAGAAACGGCTCATAATGTAGGGAGAATTTAACACAAGTTACTCTACAGGTCAACAGAATTTCATGATTACAAAGTTTGGTGACAATGCAATTTAATCTGAAAGCTTCTAATATGAAAAATTTCCCAACACAACTTGAGACATCCAGACAGCTTTTATTGAAAAGATTTACTGCAGCCAACGTTGAAAAAGTTTACTGCAGCTTTTGACTTCTTCAAAGAGCTGATAACCCTGCAGCAGAACAGAATTATTTGAAATAAAAAAAATATTCTGAGTTTTACAATTTATTTATTGAAACCTTATACATACATTGTTTGGCTGTAGAGTCTAAAATTGTAATTTTTCCAAAAATGTTTTTATCCCACATCACAGAATAATGATTATAGCAAAGGAATACATAAGTCATTCAATTTCCTTCTCAGTGTGTTTGAAATAGAATTATCTGCTCATTTGGTAAACATTACCTCATCCGCTTCTTCACCTTCTTCATCATACTAAAAAAGGAAAAAAGGATCAAGTTGATGAAGCTAACAAACTTGAGAACAGCATTATTTACATTCATCATTATATTAATTAAAAAGAGGAAAAATACTTTCCCTGAAGTGACTGACTATAAATTAAAACAAGAACAATAGCTGTAGGAATCACTCAGTCCAGTGCCATATAAATCTGATAATTTGAAAAAATGAGAGTAAAGTACCAATTGCGGATAAAGTATGATCAGGCAGCTATTAGTGTAAATACTACTTTTTTGTACTTATGTGTGAAACACACTGCATAGAAAGTCCTTTTGAATACTGCCAATTTAGCAATAAAGACTCCCAAACCTTTGAGGGTAGTCTACCTTAATCATTAGGAATCATTAGGTAATATTCCTTGGGATAAAAATTCTATGCTTCCTAATATTGTTATCTCAAGCACTTAAAAAAGTCCTTGGTATGTTTTATTTGATTAAAGACAAGAGCATAATAGATCTACAATACTAAGCAGACATAATTTTCACTAATTCAGCTGGTCTTCCTATTAGCAGAAAAATAAAAACTACAACAAATGGACCCAAAGATAGCCTACTTAAAACAATTCAGGAAAGTTACCCACAGGAAATCAGTAATTATCTTAATTGCATTACTCTGTCTTGCTTTCTAAAAATTACCACATCTATTTATTAAACCCCTCATCAATTATGACTATCATAACCTCACCATATGATTTTATTGCAGGATTAAGATTCACTCACATCATCATCATCATCTTCAATAGCTTCTCCAGTAAAATACAACACTGATCTTGGGATTATACGCTCACGTAAAAAGTGACCAATTTCAAAGTCTGCAGCAAGGATAGCTTCAGCATCATCATCCTATTTTAAAAAATTTAATAACTTTGTTATTTAATTTGGTACATGCAAGACTCTTGGATTCAAATCACGAAGAAACTCAACTTCACTTTTAACTTCCCATCATTTTTAAACTAGGTTACATGGGGGGTGATCAAATAGTCATTTAAAGATTTTTAATAAAAAGAAATTAAGTTAGAAGTGTACATACTCAGAAATTTTGGGAAATAAAAACTATATAGTCTTGAAAACCTGAATCTCTCACAGAAATATCTACCAAGTCTCAAAAGAAAAAACAAAACAAAACAAAAACTTAGCTTTCCAGCATTTCTCAGTGAAAGCACCAGGAGCATTTAGAATGGAATTTTTCAGATGCATAAAAGTCTTCTCCATGTATTATTGCAAGGCTCAGGACAAAATGCTAGTAGCAACTACTCCACTCTGTACTTTTGAAAACCAATCTTAATTTCACATACAGGAAACAAGCAAACAAACAAACAAACAAACAAAAATAATTCAGCTTACCAGATCGCCACTCTCAGGAACTGCAAAATTGAGAAGAGAAATTCAAATGAGTAAAAAATTAAACAAAATTTATTATAAAACAACTAAAAATACCAAAACTAAAACACTATTTACCTTCAGGAGGAGCAAAAAAATTAAAGAAAGAATCATTGGAAACTGTTTTGGTCACAGTACGAACTGTCCCACGTCCCTTGTGTTTCTGCTTCTTTTTAATGGTTTTCAAAGTGACATTCTTCCCTTTTTTCCAATCTATCTGGCACCTTCCAAAACAAAGGGGAGAAAATAAATCTTCTGTCACAATTAACACATTAATTGCATGGAGAACTAAGATTTTTCTAAATAAATAGTGTATTAACTTCAAATCTTAAGAGGGGAAAAACTGGTCCAAATGTTTTCTGCAAGCAATGTAAAGAGAAAAATTTATTTCTAAACAATTTTTTCAATAAATATATTCACGATATAATAAATTAAAATGTGTACTTCCTTTGGAGAAGTATCTGTGATAGCCAACAGGCCAAGAAAAATTCTAGGAAAATGGTTAAGTTCCCAGAAAACATTTTACTCAAACGTTTGTTTGGAAATAAACTATGCATGTATGTATCAAGCACACACACTAGGAAATACCAATATCACAAACTGTTAAGTAAAACAAAAACATGTAGCATTCTGTTAATATAGTAAAATCAAAACTCACCCTGTACAACCCATAATTTCTGGTCCATCAAAAGAAAAGGGATCAGAATCATCTGGTTCTGACCTCATCCTATATGTCTTTGTCAACACTTCATTTGTGAAATACTCATTGGGTTCAAAGTGAAATTCTAAAACAAAGCTCTTAAAAAAAAAGTATAAAAACTAATTAAATTCCTACATCATTTTCAATGGTTTAGTAAATAAAGCTTAAACCGACCAAGTCCCCCTTCCTCCCTCCATCCCCATGAAGATGACTTGTAAATCTTAGACTAGATCCTGAGATTGACAGAGAAAAAGCCTAACCTTATTACATACTAATATAAAAATCCATAGCCTGTAGTAGCTTTGCCCATACTTTACATAATACCATTGATGGTTTTGGGGAGACGCTGTTGGTTGATTTCTCATAATGGGGAAGGAGGGGCCCTCTAACATCTTGTTTTATGTAAATCCCAGACATACGCCTTTTAATACAGAGAAAGTATTTTCTTACTCATATATCTTTGATATTATTTTTTAGTCCATTTTTAATCCAGGATCAAGAATATATTTTTTAAATAGTTAAAAGGTAGGGAAAGAATAAATGTCATATCACTTTATCAACATCCAGATATTTATTTTTTAACAACAATTAAGTATATACCAAGTATCATTTTTAATTTCTTCTCACACCCTCAAATGTCATGTCTTTTTAGAAAATGTCCATTTAATTATCTATAAACACCTGTTACAAAATTAAAAATATTTCAAAGTTTTTACCATAGGCTGGCCAGCATCTGAGAACTTCACTTTAATATCTTTCAAGTGCTTCAGAATAGGCTCATCATGTTCCTTCAAATTAAAAAATATATATATATATAAAAATAAATGAGTAATGTGGCATTTTAGAATTAGTGTTGTTACTGAACGATAAACATTTTAGAATGAAGTTTTATGTAGCAATGATGACGTCAGTATCCACACTGACTGGGATGAAGAGTGCAAAAACCAAGTCTAACATAGGCATGTTTGCTTTTGTAACTACTGTACTGCCCTTTGCTGCTCTTGTTCCTTTCAATTTGCTTGATGCTTTCCTACTTGGCTAAGGTAGAAATTCATAAGCAGTCATTATTTTGAGATTTGTTTCTTGACATTAACTTCCAAGAATCACAGTATCAGGCAACAAGTACTACAATACAGATGGTAATGGTTCAAGAAATGTTTCCGATTAGGAGGGGCAATGTTTTCCAGAAAAAGTGACAATTATAAAAGAGTTAAAGATATTTACAGTATTCTTTTAAAATGCAAATGTTCCTTGGAATAGTAATTTCAGACTGAAACATCTTTTGGGTAAGACAATTGAAACTGTTAAGTCTTTCACGTCTTACCACCACACTAAGCATCTAAGACAGAAGGTATAAAGCCATGAGAAAGGGACAGTAATGAGCAATTATCAAAGGGACCATTTTATTATCTAATTTTTCAAAAGTGAATCATAATTTATTTGGCTACATTAAACAAAACTACAATATTGCCTCTACATGTAACAGCTCTTTCAAAAGAAGGCAACCATTCTACAAATATCGACAGTAAAGAGACTAGTCATCAGACATTTAAATTTCAAAGGTTTACTCTCTAAGGTAAACTGCCATTTTTAAGAATAATATTACCTGAACCATATCACTGAGCAAGTCAACATTCTTAAAAACTGTCAACCAAAATTCAGGGATTCCCTTGGGATCTTGTTTTTCTTCATCCTTTTTCTCATCTTCAATCTTGGCCTTTTCTTTCAGCTCCTCCTTGATAAACAACAGCATGTATTATTGAATACTTAGATTAGACCTCTTGATAACATGTTACATATTCCCTTAATTTAAATGCAGTGGTAGAAGTGTAGAAACCAACAAACCCTCAATTAGTAATTACAACTTTCAGTCCTAATAGTTCTAGTCCAATTGTGTAAACACTACTGTAACCCATACCAAACCTACTTTTATAAAATAATGACTTTTAAGCACAGTAAACAGGAAAACCAAAACAAATATAAAATTTGTCCAATGTTTTAAATTCCTAAACGTTTTTAAGTCATTCATCAATGTTTTTTAATCAAAATATTATATTCTCTTAATCAACCAACATTAAAATAGCAATTCTGGAGAAACAGGGTCACGTAACAGCACTGATTTGTACTCTGCCATTATTAGTTGTAGACAAGTCACTTAGAGGCCTCCATTTCTTCACTTGAAAAAAGTGAACAATCCTCAGCATGTCACCAAGTTCAAAGGAAAGGTTTTTATTTCGGAAGAATAAAACATACTAAATTAAAAGTTGGTACCAACCGAAATTTCATCTTCCTCATCTGGTTTCCATTCACATTCTTCTTCCGTAGGTTCATAAATTGCATTAATGATCTCAAATCGCTAAAATGATTTAAAAAAAAAATGGCTTACATAAAAACACTGACATCCAAGCAAAAAACTAGCTGTTTCTCATTAAGAACCCACAGAGCCCTGGCTGGTGTGGCTCCGTCGATTGAGTGCTGCTGGACTGTGAACCTAAGGGTTGTGAGTTAGATTCCCAGTCAGGGCAAATGCCTGGGTTGCAGGCCAGGTCTCCAGTAGGGGGCACTGAATGGGCAACCACACACTGATGTCTCTCTTCCTCTCTTTCTCCCTCCCTACCCCTCTCTAAAAATAAAAAATAAAATCTTAAAAAATATACATATATTAAAAAAGAACCCATAGATTTAATTAATATATACCACAACTTAAGTGTTGTTATTGATATTTTTCCCAAATTCATACATGTAGTAACTACTTTGCTGAGAGGTCTATGTTGTTTCTGGAGCTTTATTACCTTCTCGATTTTTAAATAAATAAAATGAAACAGTAAAAAGCATTACCTTATCAAATAAAGGCTGATAGAGAACAGCGTACTTTCTTTCAAGATCATGAACTTCCTCATAGAACTTGGCTTCTATCTGTGCACATTTAACTTGAAGGTTTTTGAGAGCATTCACTCGTCTTTTAACTACCTTAGGCAAGCTGAAAGGTTAGAAAGCACCAGTTAATAGCATCAAAGTAAGACACAAGTCATACCTCTTTTATCTTATTGAAACTGAAGCATAGAAGTGAATGATAGGTTTCCTATATAAAGATGTACTAATTTAAAGTAACTGCACTTTAGGAGATATAAATACACGGGCCTCTGGACTATAAGAGTTCCAAAGTAAAATTTTAACCAGGTACAGTAAACTGATAGAAAAACGTAAAGCATATTATCAACCCAGATCTTTCATCGTACTCATGGTTCAGTTTTGTTTTCAGTAAGGGCATCTCAGTTGTAAAACACAGTCTATCTTATAAAGTTAAAATGTTATGGAATGACAATGCTAACTCTAAAAACAGCAACAATAACCTAAATTTTCTTAAAAAAAAAAAAAAAAAGTACATCTCACCTGTACACATTAGTACTGGGGGGGAAAGAAAGGGAGTATGTATATATTGCAAAAAAGGACAGTACCCTACACCACTATTTTCTATTTTATCCTCTATTTAATTTGGAATCTGAAATTATATTAAATAAGGATGTAATATTTTATGAAGAAGAGACTTGGGGTTTTTAACTAACAGCTTTATTGAGATACATTTCATGTATTATACAATTTACTATGGTACATAAATTTTTAAAATGTTATACACACCTAGTCTGTGAGCCCCTCAAAGAACTGCTTACACTTATGAACCACTCCACCTGCCAAAGTATGCTCATACTCAAAATTTACCTAACTCCAGGGAGTCTGTGTAACAGATCCACAATCCAGGTTAGAATTTCCTGCCATAAACAGACTGTTGTGTATCAAGTAAATTATCTTACCAAACCACAACTTTACTTAAGATAACCAAAAGTAAAAAACAAATACCTAAAGATATCAACATTTTTCTTACAATTAAAAATAAAAAGCTTAATGTTGTATTGTTAATGGGCTGCTGGTCACTATCCGGACTCTGGCTCAGAACCCACAAACACTGCCTCCTTCACCCCCTGAAATCTGGGTACAATCTGGGTACAACCAGGAGACTGCCTCCTCTCAAAGCAGCCAAAAAATTTGCCCAGAATCATCAGCAAACTCTGGATCTGATATAACTGGAACTCTTTCAGCTCATCCCATCCCCTTCTCCTTAAACTCCAAAGGGCCAACACAAACCAGAGTCTGAGCTTCATCCCTCCCTCAATACTCATTACACTTATAGTCCAGTATCCCTAAGCTAGACACCTGAATACAATTTCTATGAAAGAATGAAATCTGAAGCAGCATCGTTGGTAAGAATTTCGAAAGAATAAATATACTTAGAGATGAGGGAATATACTAACAATATGAGACAAGACCAAGAAATCTAAAACAAGGTAGGAATATTATGAAACGTACAGTAACTAAAATGATCAACAAATAGGATAAACAAGACAAGTTCAACTGAAGAAAAAAGTCCATGAGGTTTAAAAGGTCTCCTGCTAGGAGACAGAAAAGCTGTGAGATATGAATGACAAAATGAACAATAGCTGAAAAAAAAGGACATGAATATCTAAAGAAATGAGAATCTCAGAATTAAAGCAATATAAAAATCCTTATTCTACTCCCAGACATGTACCAAAGAAAATTCTAAGGGTTCACAATGAAGAAAGCAAATAACCTACAAAAGAAAAAGAATCAGACTGATAATCAGGTTTCAAAAGAAAACACTGTACATACGTAAGTAATAAAGTGAATTTTTAACATAATTGATAACCTAAACTTACAATTTTATAGCCAAACTATTATTCAGATATGAAGGCAAAATAAAAATTATACAAGGTATATCAGGCTTCAGAAAGTATGCCAAATACTCATTGTAATCATTAAAAATAATTTTTGAATTGTTAAAAAATCCAAGAGAGGCTATAGATAAGGTATGGGTGGTCAAACACCGTAGTAAATTTTACTGTTCCCTTTAAGGAACTGAAACAGAGTACTAGAAGTTATACATAAAGAATACAAATATTGGTAAATTTTAAAAAGCAACTGGTAAATTTACAAACTATATAGATATTGGTAATTTCAAAAATTAAAAAAAAATTAACTTCGGTATTAAGGTTAGAGCCTTTTACCATAACAACAACAAAAAAAATGCATTAACTTTGAACCAGCAAAAGACAACTCTGTCTATTCAATGAAAGCAGAAAAGGAGGAAAAACAAATACAATAAATTTTAAAATAAGGAAAAGTTGGCAGCAATTGAACCCAAAAGCATTACCAATTTTAAGAAATGTAAAGAGTTGAAATTACTAATAAAGAAGCAAACATACACATTAGAATAAGATACAAGGATGGAAAAACACATACCAGGTAAACAAAACCCAAAAGAAAGCTATCTTAATATTAGAAATAACAGAATTTATAACACAACCTACAACACATAGATTTACAGGGAGAAACAGATAAATTAAGCAAGAGCTTTTTAACTTATCCTTCCCAGACTTAAGGATAAGTTAGATCAGGCAGAAAGTAATGATAAGGAGAATGTGAACAACACAATGATTAAGCTTGGGCTATTAATTTCATATTAGTGTGAGGCATATACATCTCCACACTTAACATTCATAAATACAGAATATGAAGGCCACAATACAAAGTAACCATTTAAAAAAAATCAAATTACCAAGCATTTAACTAAAGAAATTGGAGAGAGAAACTGGAAAGAAGAAGGAAAGAACATTAAAGCCAGAGAAAGAGCAGCAATTAAGAACAACAACAACAAAAACATGGAAATGAAAAATCAAAAGCTGGTTCTAACAAACAGTAAAATTGAAGCAACTGGCAAAACTAATGAAGATGCAAAATACAGAACACAAATGAAAAATAATCAGATCTCTAAAAATATCATGAATTATATACACTAATCAATTTTAAACTGGTAAAATGCATATATTTTTAGAAATGCTTACATTTCGAAACTGGCAAAAGAGAATTTGAAGAGGTCAATTAAGAGAGAAGAGAAGGGAAGGAGGGTAGGAGGGAGGGAGGAAGGGGAAATAGTCCCCAGGACCTCTATTTCCCAGATCCCAAAGATCAAAGTCTGTTTTTAAGAGTTCTACCAACTGTTCAAGAAATAGTTAATTCCTATCTTGCACAAGTGATTCCAGAAAACAAGAAAAAAGTAAAAGCAGCCACATTTATTTCATTAGGCAATCGAAATCTTGAGTCTAAACCCAGGGGATATAATTACCACCCCTGAAAGCTTTATTGTACATATATACAAGTGTACACATCTAAGTTCCTATGTTCATTTTGCTAATGAATAAGGACTCTGAATAAAATATTAACTATCCAACTCAATGATGAAACAACACATAATGATTAAGCTTATTCTAGGAATGCAAGGTTAGTTTGATAATACAAAATACGTATTTCTAAAAATATATATTTAATATGCCCTTAACAGGTTCAAAGAAAAAGTCAAAAAACAATCTAAAGTGATACATAAAAAAGGTCATAAAAAATCAGAGACACAATATTTAATGGGGAATTTATATTCAACCCTGGTTAAGATTAGAAATAAGACAAAGATGCCCATTTTAACACTAATGCTTACCATAATACTGGAAGTCCTGGCAGTGTTATAAAGAAAGAAAAATAAATATGCAGTATAATGTAACATGGAAGGTTGTAGCTAAATTGCCATTACTTGCAGATAAGATCTTTTGCCCACAGGAGAAAATACAGAACAAATCACTATAATAAGTGTAGCAAAATTTCTAGATACAAAATCAACTTTCTCTACCATGTTAATCTAAGTTTATTCAATGAAATCACTATCAAAACTTCAGTACGTTTTTGAAAGAACCCTGATAAACTTACTGTTAACCATATGTACCATAAGGGTCTATAGATGGTTGTTAGGTCAGACCTAGCAGGCAGGGGTATGTGTGAGGTGAGGGGTGGTGGAAGAAAGCAACTCAGCCTGCCACATATTAAAATATACTATAAAGGCATACTAATTAAATGTGACAATGACAAAAGAGATGACAAAAAAAAAAAATCAATGACAGCAGAGCCAGCTCAAAGACAAACACAGGTATTTATAAGGAAAGGGATATGCTATTAAAGTGATACCACAAATGTAGGAAAATGAACTGCTTGAAGTGTTACAAAAAACTAGCTCAATAACAAAGAAAAAATGGATGCCTATTCACACCTAATACAAAGGTATAGTCTAAAGAGATTAAAGATCTAAAGGTAAAAAGTAAAACTAGTCAATAGGAAATAGAGAACCAGGAAAGACTTAACTTCAAAAGAACAAACAATTAAGTTGAAAGAAAAATTTAACCAATATAAAAAGTAATAACTTCTGTTTAATGAAGGATGCTATATGTAAATAAAAATGACACAACAGATTTCTAAAGTCTAAAACTGAAAAGGAATTAATACCTAGAATACATACCTAAAACTCCTGCAAAACAAGAAAAAGACAGTAAACCCCAATAGGAAAAAGGGCAAAGGTTACAAATGAACAGCCAAAAAGCCTCACAATCATGAAGAGAAATTCATGAGAAGTCAGAAAAAAAAAAATAAGGCTGCACCTCTTCCACTGGTAAAAATAAAATTAAAAAAACTACAAAGCTGAATAATGCCAAATGCTGGAAAGGGTACAAAAATAAGGATATCTTACTGCGTTGGATACATTCTAGAAAGCAAGAGGGAAGAACTTGAGGCTTGCAAACTCTGTAACTAGCAATCTCACTGGTAAGTACAAGGAAATTCTTACACAGTTCTTTAAGAGAACATGTACAAGGACAACCATTACAATAAACTTTGTGCTAATTGAGCTTGGAGGCAATCTAGGTATCCATCAAAGAAAAATCATAATAAAACATGGTGCACAAACATCATGAGACATAGGCAAAATTCAGAGGCTAGAAGTTACTAGAAATACATATAGAGAGCAACACAGATGGATCTTAAAATCATAAAGCCATGTAAAAAAATTATAAGCACAATAGGATATTTGGGCTATTAATGATTTATATGACCAACAATATAAATAAAAAATGTTATTTCTTCTAAGGCTGAGCATTTCTAACAAACCTCTAAACAAATCTCAGAAATAGGTAAGATCAGTATAGTTCCTACGGAGATGAGAATAAACTTTAAAAGACCAACTCTAAATCGGTGGTACTTAAGCAAAACCCTGAACTCCAAATAATCCTAATACTAGATATTAACAAACATTAGCTTTCCACTATTACATACGGTTAAGTCCCAGATGGTCTTAAAAATAGATACACCTGCAATGCTGATTACAGAAAGAGAAATAAGGACTATGAAAAAGAAGAACTTGTACCTTTCAATGTATCCTGTTGGTGTTTCTACCAGACCATCAAGTCTTTCTTGGAGGGCTGCAAGAATCTGAGGATTTTGCATCATCTGAACAGTCAGCTGACGCGCTTAAAAAAAAAAAAGGGCATCAAAGAAGGATTTTATGAAAATATATTATGCTATTTTAATAGGACAATCCAATCATGGGGTTTCCCTGACTAGCCAGTAATTGCTGATATGAGTGGAGACAAGCAGTAAGCTAAAGAAAATTCATTCTAGGAAAACGCAATGTGTAGGAAAAGTTCAGATTCCTAATGATCTCTAATCCATGCCATTTCTCAAGACCATTTATACAACTATCAACAGTATCCTTTCTCTTCCTACTATCTTGTGTTTCAGCCATTGTGCATTTTGGGAAGCTCAAAGCTTCATCCAGATGCCTATCTACAACTCTTGATAATCCTTGAAAGGCAGACAACACACCAGAAAACTGCGAACAGTGACAGTTACAAAGCCTGGGTAAGAAAGTGGAACAAGTGACCTGAATGCTTATTTGATGTTTGTTTATATAATGTGCCTGGGTGTGTCCCAATAAAGTTAACAGCTGATAGTCAAAGGGTGTAACTAAAGCCAAACAAAATTTGGTTATCAATGGTATCTTGATCCAAAAATAAGATAGATTTATGAAAAAGTTTTGCTATCTTTTCTTCACCAATAGACATTCCCCCAAATTGCATTTTCCCAATTACATTTTTAGAGTTCAATTTACTTCTAATATTAATTTGGTTATCAGATGATGTACCATTCTAATAACCAACATGCCTTTAGAATATCAATATTGGCCACTAAGGACAGTCTGTTATCTTTTAAGAAAATGTTGCAAGATAAAAGCTAAAACTGTAAGTTCAGTAGTTTTTTAACAACCTTATTCTGGCTTAAAAATTAAAAGTTGAGTCATCTGACACCTTAATATTCTTGGCCCATATCTACAGGATATAATCTAAAACAGTGTCTCTCTCTTTTCTTGTTTGCTTGGAATGGATTAAAAAAGACACACGCGCACTCAACTTCATATTGTCTGTCCATGTATTGAACACGAAACATTTTCAAGTAAGCCAGCCTAAGACAGTGTTATTTGTTTAGAATCACCACCAAAACAACTCCCACTACCACCTATAACATTTGTTTTGCAGGCCAGTGCTCAATGCACTCAGCCACACCATCCAGGGCCTAACATTTCCGAATTCAAGCAAAGCTCATGGTAGCTAAACTGTTTGCCACAGCTATGCCATGTCACTCTAGCAGTAAAGGGTACACATAGTGACTTCTGAGGGATCACTATACCCACACCTTCCTCCATTACTATTATTTCATCCCATCTTTCCTCCATCCCTCCCCCTACAACATACAAGGACTTACTTAAATGAGGTATGGGCCAGTGGATAAAGCAGACAAGGATCAAAAAGAGAATGGTACTTATTACTACCCTCTAGAAGACATGTGCCAGTAATCACTGATCCTGAAAAAATTTAAATACCTTTGATTTTTGTTTCTTCACCAGTTTCTTCTTCTTCTACTTCTTCAACATCATCCAAATCTTGATCAAGTTCAGACTGTTCTTTGCTACAACATTATAGTATCACACCAAATTCAAATGTACAAAATTACCAAAAAATAAAAAAATATATAGAAAAACTTCAATTCATTTTCTAAGTTAATAAGCCTCTTTCAAAAATATGAAATAGGATACCCAAAAGATAGCTGTTTTCTAACTTCATATGTAAGCAAGTACAAATACTTAAAATTTCATTTAGAAGCATATGATCAAATACAAAGGTTATATACTTCAAGGTTTAAAAATGTGGTTTAACTGGTTTTCATTCAGGGAATGTAGTATTAGGAAATATGTGCTTTCTCCCAATATCTAATGCTTTTTTCCTTAGTAACAGTACTCTAATTTTGCAAGACAGCAGTTCACAAAGCTAAAATATGTACATTTCCCAGACTACCTTTTAGTTTAGATGTGGCTATGTGACTGTTTTAGCAGCAAGAGAAAAAGTAGTAGTACAGAACTTTGAAGAAGATTCCTTTTATAGGACAGTAAACAGCTGGGAGGCCTTTGTAACCTTGTTTCCTCCCTAGAATATGGATGTGATGGCTAGAGCCCCAGCAGCCACACTGGACCATGAGGCAACGTAGATAATGGAAGTAACCAGCTAAGGATCAAGGAGTTTGGAAATACAGAAGAGTCCTGTATCCCTGATTGCTGTGGAGCAACCATATCAGCCTGTACTATCTTTGTGGACCTTCCTCCTTTTCCAGTACTTCATAGTAGAGATGGGAAAGAATAATAAAAGTTAAGGAGAAGGCCTGAGACTACTTCATGCTTAGAGCAAAGCCAGGAGGATGGCACCAATGAAAGAGAAGATAAAAAGTAGTAACATAACATTCTTCTCATTTCATCTTAAAAATCTAGTTTCTGTACATGAAATTATGACCAGGAATAAAAAGGGAAATAAGAATAGCTAAGTCAATATATAGATCACTATAGAATTCCTTCTGTGATTTTACATTTTAATATTTTATTTAGAGATTTGGTTGCTTTACTTGCTTACAAACAACATTTGAAAGATTTTCATATATGCACAAGTACTAATATTCACACGGGGACAACTACAAAAAAAGGTCAACTGTATTCTGCCAGCAAAATTTACGTTCCTGTCAACTAAGGAAAAAAAATCAGCTTTCCTATCAAAAATAAAATAATCATTTCTGAAATATCTCTGACAGTATAAACTTAAGCATGCTAGAGTAAAGGGTAACTAAAGACAACATGGAACAGCTCTTCCTCCACTGTCATTTCATTCAACCATTTATTAAACATTTACATCTTAAGGCTTTAAAACAGGGGTCCAAAGCTATATCATATGGCCAAATCCAGCCCACTCTTATTTTTGTAAATAAAGTTTTATTGGAATACAGCAATGTTAATTCATTTATGTATTGTCTATGGCTGCTTTCATGCTAAAACAGCAGAGTTGAGTGCAAAACAATATATGGCCCAAAATGCCTACAATGTTTAAGATCAAGTCCTTTACAGAGAAAAGTTCACCAACTTCTGCTGTAAAAAAACAAGAATTTCCTCTTCCCTTCCCTCTGCAAAGGCTCACAGGCATCCGAAATTCAATAATGAAAGAGGGAATCAATTTACCCCCCCCCCAATTTATAAAACGAAAACAAAGTTAAAATCACAGACAGCACATACTCATCTGATCTCAATCCTACTAAAATTATGATAAAGGGGCTTTTTTAAAGAGACACACACCAAAGGACAGGGAGAAAAGAACAGCAACTTCACTGAGAACTGAGATCTAAGTAGTGGTGAAAGCGGAGAGCCAATTGAAACATAGAATCTTAAAAAGAACACTTAATATGGATAAAATAGGGAGGACAAAGCAGTTAAATCCTTAGCTCCTCTCCCTCACTATAACAGAATATGGCAGTTTCTTCTCTGGAAAGGGATAAACTGAGTAGTTGGACTGTAGGATGACAGTTACAACTATCTAAGGTATGATAATACATACACTAGAGTACTGAAAGTAGAGACCCCTCCCTAGCTGTCTTCTCCCAAATTAGCTCCTAGAACCCCCACTCTTCACTGAGGTATATCTGACCAGCCAAGAAAAAAAAAATTGATGCTGAGAATTCTCACAATAAATGCCCACCTTCATGACCTTACATTAAAATCTCAAATGGATAAGCATCCCCTTTCCCAACACCCAAATTTTCCAGGCAACTTTTTAAAAACATCCTTCAACTGCCTATCCCCACTCCACCCCAATCTTAATGAGCAATCAAACAAGTACTACATCCTTTTGAGGAAGGCCTCTCATATCGACACCAAAACAGAGGAAATAAAAATTCAAGAGCAAACAAGACAATACAGAGGAAAGAAACATCCAGAGGAAACATATTACAGTTAATGAAAGAGGAACAAGATGCTATAAAACCAGGAAGAGACGGCAAAGGAGATCTTGAGAACTAAAAAACAGAAATTTGGAAACTCAATATAAGAATTGAAAGATGAAGTTTCTTGAACATTTCCTAGAAAGAGCAAAAAGGCAAAGATGGAATATAGTAGAGAAGGTAATTAGAAGAACCAGCCCAACATACAATGTAATAGGAGATCCAGAAAGAGAAAACAGAAACAAGGCAATCAAGAATATTCCCCAGAACTAAAAGTCATCAAATGGCCAGAACTCTAAGGTCTACCCCTGAATGCATTAACATGAAGTAAAAATACAGACCCAACAATGTAAAAACTTTTGAACTCCAAAACCAGAGTAGTTTCCAGAAATAAATAGAACTATGTGTACATTTGTTTAAAAAAGTGCCATGTACAAATGATCAAGAATAAAGACTGAATTTTCAACACAGCAACACTGAGAGGTGACAATAGAGCAATGCCTTCAAAATTCTTAAAAATGATTCCCAAATTAGCATTCTATGCACAATCAAGCATAAGAGTAGAAATGTCATTATCATTTATGCCACCTCAAAATAATTTACTTCCCATGTACTCTTCTAAGAAGGTACTAAAGAACCAAAAAAGAAAACAGGATATAACAAAGAGCAAACCCAAGAGAGGAGAAACAAAACAAAGCCCCTGGAAGGCAATAAAATAAATCCACAATTTCTTAGCTAAGGCTAGGATCCCAAACTGGAAGAATGTGATTGAGATGACAATACTTTTTATCATTAAAATGCCTAATGCCACTCCTCTCTTTTTATGCTCAAGACAGCATTCAGGGAAGGATTAGCCAGATTCCTATACATATAGTACTTGAATGTGTTAACCTTGTGCAAAAGTTTCCTGCCCTTCCATCTCCATGCTCTGCTGCCTATAAAAGCTGTGGATAATCATATCATACCTCCCCCATCCCCAAATACTCTGTTTTAAACTGTCCTCTATGTTGGCAGGCTGCAGTAAAATTACAAGCAACAAATATTGCAGCTAGCTCATCCCATTTTTCCTGATTGTATTTCTACAAGACACCTATCCATACTATAACCACACCAGATGCCAACCTCACCAACACTATTTCCAGGATGCATAACCTTGCCCAATGACTTCTCCAAAATAAGCCCTTGAAAAGCCGGAGTAAAACTGAAGCCACACTATGACCCAGATAGTCCCTTTTGCCTTTTATTTTCCTACCCTGGAGCCTTCAACTAATAATGGTAATCTTGCCTTTTTCTTTATACAGCTACATTTGTGACTATTACTCAGATTTTCAAAACTAAATATTAAGAATTTGTAGGTGGTGAAACTCTAGCAAAAAACAAAGAAATGATTTGGACAAAAGCCAACACAGTGCTTACACCTCTGAAGAGGAAAAGTGGAAGATGCAATGGAGAAGGGGCACACAGGGCTTCTAATGGTAATGGTCTATCTTTAAAAGCTTTTATACAGTGTCCTAGCCTTCTTTAATCTCTACATAGACATTTTGTACACTTTTTACACCTTTTATCTCATACATATATTATGATGTTAGTAAAAATCTTCGGGAAATACATACAGAGTAAGAATGGATTCTGCAAGTATCTATGATTCATCATGGTGCTCCGCACTTTCTTATGAATTTGTCGAATGGCTTACTATATTTATGAGTGATTATATATGCTATATTTTGTCTTGGATATGCAATATGTAACTTTTATAATAGTAGGTACTAAACATTAGTCATTACTGTACTTTTTCATAATACATAACTAATACTACTGTTAACTACATCACAGTACAAACCTCTGAAAAACAAACCAACTATTTGCCACTTACTTGTCAATGTCTGCCATGTTGTAAGAACTCCAAATATCTACGGAGAGAAACATCAGTGTTAAAAAAAGTTTAAAATTTATTTGAAACCAAATAAAAACACTTAAAACCAAAACCCTGTAAAACAATATTATGTTAAAAACTATTCCAAAAGAAATGTATACTCCCATTAAATAAAACCATCAGTGTTAAGAAATACCATGGAACATAAAGATTTTCATGGTTAAAATAAGCAAGTTACTAGTAGCAATTAGAATCTGCCACATAAGAACTTTACTATAGTACTGTTAGTAAAGAATCTAATGTATGCTAGAATCACAGAAAAGGAACAATACAAAGGATCTTCATTCAAAGTCCCATAACAACCATGAATGGTCAATTTTTGTTTACATTTTTAGGCTTCTTAGTACCTTACAGAACAAACCCACTCATTTTTAACAGCATTCATTTTTATCAAATTCATGTTTAAAAGCCAAAATTTGCCATCTACTATACTCATGCCTGCCCCCAACCCTGGAGATCTTTATAAAAAAGGTTTAATAATCCCTGTATTCAATGTCAGCCTTTTAAGTTATTTAACGACAGTTACAAAACTCTGCTTCCCAACCCATGTCAACTAAACCTTTCTTGTCTCTTCATGCCACATCACGGAAAACCACCACACCCCCAGCCTACTCTGGATATGCTGGTACATTGTCAGCGCTCTTGGTTAGCAGACCCAAATACTGTTAGAATCGATCACAGCACATCCTAAGTTCTTTCTTACTATAAAATTAGTATTAACTTTAGAATATTATTTTTAGAAAACCAAAACTTAAGGTAAAGTGTGCTATAATTCAGTCAAAAATGGCTGAACGCCACTGGTAAGGCAGATAGTAAAAAGAAAAAAAAATTTAATCAAGCTTAGAGCCCCCACATTAAAATCAAGTTTTTATCTTAGAAATTAAAATCTTAGTCTTTAACCCACAAAATGATATACAATATGATTCTTTACACTAACATGCTTAATATGATTGTTAATTAAAATGTTAAGGGATACTGATTTTAGCAGTCAAGGGCTAATATTTGGAGTATTACTCCTTCACTGCTAGCCCTCAGTGTCCACTTGATGGCATTAACATTTAAAATTCAAACTCAAACAACAAAATTATTTTGATTCTTTTTTAAACAGGATTCAAGACAGAACAGGATGGAATTTTTACTTCTTCACAGATGCCCTTTCTGGATAAGTTAGATTTCTTGGTTGTACACATTTTTTGTTTTTTAAAGTAGACCTAATTTTGGAATCAGATCATTTGGGTTGATACCAACTTTGGAGGAATCTATCTGGCTCAGGAAAAAAAGTCTAGCCTTGTTTAATCATCTACAAAGTTAGGGGGGAAAATGTTTCCTCATTGGATTGATCTTTTTTAAACTATATTTTATTATGCTATATTACAGTTGTGCCATCTTTTCCCTTTTGCCCAGTTCCACCCAGTACCCCTATTACCTCTAGCAATTAATTTCCACCCTTAGTTTATATCCATGGGTCTTATATATGAGTTCTTTGGCTTCTCCCATTTCCTATACTATACTTAATATCCTTCTATTTTGTACCTACTAATTATGCTTCTTATTCCCTGTACCATCTCCCCCATTCTCCCCCTTGCCCCCTCACTGATAACCCTCCATGTTATCCCCATTTCTGTGATTCTGTTCCTGTTCTATTGTTTGCTTAATTTTTTTTACATTCCATTGTTTATAATTGAGTTTGCTGTCATTTTACTGTTCATAGTTTTGATCTCCTTTTTCTTAGATAAGTCCCTTTAACATTTCACATAATGAGGGCTTGGTGATGATGAACTCCTTTAGTTTTACCTGTCTGGGAAGCACTTTATCTGCCCTTCCATGCTAAATGATAGCTTTGTTGGATAGAGCAATCTTTGTTGTAGTCCTTGGTTTTCATCTCTGAATACTTCTTTCCAGCCCCCTCTTGCCTGCAGTTTCTTTTGAGAAAATCAGCTTATAGGTCTTATGGGAACTCCTTTGTGGGTAACTCTCTCCTTTTCTCTTGGTGCTTTTAAGATTCTCTCCTTATCTTTAGTCATGGGCAATTTAATTATGATGTGTCTTGGTCTGGTCCTCTTTGGGTCCAACTTGTTTGGGATTCTGAGCTTCCTGGACTCATATGTCTACTTCCTTCACCAGATTGGGGAAGTCTTCTTTCATTATTTTTTCCAGTAAGTTTGCAACTTCTTGCTCTTCCTCTTCTCATTCTGGTACCCCTATGATTCGGATGTTGGTACATTTAAAGTTGTCCCAAGAGATTCCTAAGCCTCTCATTTTTTTCAACTCTTGTTTCTTCTTTCTGCTCCGGTTGAATTTTTGTTTCAATCATTGATTTGCATCCTGGCTTCCTTCCCTTCACTGTTGGTTCCCTGTATATTTTTCTTTATTTCACTTTGCTTAACCTTCACTTCTGCCTTTATTTGGTGGCCATACTAAGTCATTTCTCTAAGCATCCTGATCACCAGTGTTTTGAATTCTGCATCTGATAGGTTGGTTATCTCCATGTCGCTTAGTTCTTCTGGAGTTTTGATCTGTTCCTTCATTTGGACCATATTTCATCACTTCAATTTGGCAGCCTCCCTGTGTCAGCACACCTGTTACATTGTAAGGGGTGGAGCCTTAGGTATTCACCAGGGTGGTGTAACCAACTTCACAACTTTGTGGCACAGTATGTCTGGAAGGGGTCTGAGAGGGAACAATGCCACTTGCTCAGCTCTAGCCCCATTTCCAGTCACTTCTCCTACTTCCTGTAAATGACTGGCTCCCTTCTAGCTGCTGCCCTGGTGCTGATTCTCATAGTGGGTGGGTCTGCCTAAGTTCTAGGACCCCATGGGCTCTTTAAATGGACTCTTCTGAGAGACCAGGAGTTTCTTCTGCTACCCCAACCCCCGCTGGATTTTACAGGCAGTGGTTATGAGGCTTTGTTTTTCCGATGTTAGAGCCCTACGCTGCACAGTCTGGCCTGGAGCTGGGACTGCTTGCCTCCCAGTTGTCCCTCGGTGTTTTTTTCTGCACACATGAATGTGGAACTGCCCTTTCCACCAGTGGCAGCCCCTGCTGCCTCACCATACCATGTCCTCTCTGCCCCTCCTACCCATCTAGACGAATGTTTCTTCTTTAAATCATTGCTTGTCAGACTTCCATACAGTTTGATTTCTGGCAGTTGTTTTTTTGTTTTTATATTTATTGTTGTTCTTTTGTGCGAGGAGGTGTAGTGCATCTACCTATGCCTCCATCTTGGCCAGAAGTTGGATTTGCCAGACTGACCTTATTAAGAAGCAAATTCATGTACAGATTCCTTAGTTCTGACAAATGTACAGAATGACAAGTAAATACACCACAGTAATGTAAGATGTTAACATTAGGAAAAAGTGATTGTGAACAGTCTAAACTATCTAGAACTTCTCTGTAAATATAAAACCTCATCTATGTTCCCTTCAAAATCCAAGCTATGAGCTTAAAGTGGTCTCTGACAAGGGTTTCTAGGCACTTGCATATCCAAATATAAGTGAAAGGCACCTTCATCCTAGACCTCAAATAATTCATAAAATTTCCAAGAGCAAAAGGGACAACAGAAGCCAGTCTATACAGACTTAAACATTGTCAAGAAGGCTACAAACAACTATAAACACAGACAAAACCATGTGAACTATGCTTAAAAATACAATGCCTGCAGCTCTATCAACAAGGAACAGCAATATATTAAAGGTGATATAGCTAATTTGGCAAAGGACTACATAGAACTTCTACAAATAAAAATAACAAATCAAACTAAATGAACAAGTTTAATAGTACACTAAACA
Source organism: Anoura caudifer (assembly GCA_004027475.1). Lineage (NCBI taxonomy): Eukaryota > Metazoa > Chordata > Mammalia > Chiroptera > Phyllostomidae > Anoura > Anoura caudifer. Next base: position 36,135 of record PVKU01003554.1, on the reverse strand, counting down.
AAGCTGGAGAATTAAGTGAGCTGGAAGCAAGCTTAAATGAAATCTTCCAAAATATGACAGAAACTAAAAGAAGGAAAATACTGAAGTTAAAACATTTAGGATACAATAAAGTCTAATATTTAACACAACTTTTAGGAGTAAAGAAGAAAATGGGAAGAATATTCAAAGAAATTAGGAGCAAAGAATTTTCCAGAGCTAATAAATGATAGCCCTACAAATCCCAATCAGGACAAATAAAAAAAGAAACCCATACTTATCTGAGATATATGAGTGAAAAGGCAAGACACTAAAAACAGTCACCTTAAAGACACACAGAGAAAAGACTTAGATTAACTTCAAAGGCACAAAAGACAGCTCTTTTTAATAATAAATATCAAGACAACAAAATGTGCTGTTGTGCTTCACATGCTGAAAACAATGGAGGATTTTAGAATATTATACCCAACCAAAACATCCTTTAAATATGAAGATAACATACTTTCAGCTCCAACACTCAGTAGTAAATTCTAAAAGGACTTTCTTCAGGCAAAAGGCAAGTGACTGAAAATGGAAGGTCTAAGATATAAGAAATGAGGGGCAAAAGGATATCCATATATATCTAAACAAATATTTTAAAAGAAGTAATATCACCACTGTGTAGTCTATTAAAAAATTTAAACTACCACAACCTGAAGTCAGTGGTGAGGGTTACAAGGAGAGGAAATGGATCCAAATATTCTAATGTTCTTATGTATGCATATTGTTAATTTCTGGGGTGAACACTCCAAAAGTTTTAAAAGACATATACACTCCAAAACAGGAGGAAAAAAATTATATATACACGTGTATTTTTACATCAACATGAAGAAAACTGGATGAACAAAAAAAGCGCGCGCACACACACACATTATATTTAAACCAAACACCACAGTAATTACATTAAATCAACTAAAGGCCCCTATTAAAACTGTCAGTGAAATACAATCCTGACCAAAAGAAAACTGATACCACATTAATATCAGATCAATGACTTTAAGGAAAAGTATTACTAAAGATAAAAAGGCGAAAGGTTCAACTCGCTACCTCATATATGTAATGTACAGAAGATCTGAATGAAAAGACAAGGTTCATCATGACTAAAGGCATACCTTAACCTAAGAACTTAATACGAAGAAAAAGAGGGGAAAAAGGGATTGAATCAAAGTATAAACTAATTATTTTGTGATCTTATAATAGCTAGATGTCCAGACATGAATTATCAAGGAACTCAACATTACAGTAAAAGTGATTCTAAGTTCTCCTTACTTTCAATGAGAGGAAAAGCTAACATTTATAGCCTACCCTGTAGTGGACTATTATAGGGTCTCCTCTTATTTGCATATAAAACATTATGCAACTCGCTCAGCAACACACAAGAGGTTAAGTAATAAAAACTAGGAATTAAAATCTGACTTCTAAAACCCATGCCCAGCCCACGCCACTCCAAAAACCAAGGTGCATTCCCTATCAGCCTACTGTCTCAGATTATATAACAAAGTAGTTACTATTCCTTTAACGAAAATTACTCATTCATGGTTAAACAGCCAATCATTACAAACTACGTATTTTAAAGCAAAAGAATTAATAGAGAGAACCAGTAACACCCCAAGGAAAAGATTTCCCTTTACCTCAGACCTCATCTCATTCCAAATGCACTTCAACAAATCTGTATTTCAAGCGTTACTGTTCTATTCACGTTTTCAGTGGTCCAGGGTCCAAGTACTTGATATGGCTCCAACACAACTTCAGTCCGTCCCAAGCTAAATGGACTCCCATTTGAGAACACAATCCTTTGTTCAAAGGATCTCATTATCTAAGGTACTATATAATCCAATGGCAAAGAAAACAATGGGTTGGACTGATATTTGACAATACACACAAGCATAACCAAAAAGTTTATTCACATGAAACATGACATATTAAAGACAACTTCATAACCATTAAGTGCTGCAGCTTTTCCTTAGGGCACAGTAAAACCTAAGCAAGTGTTTTTCAGCCCTGGCTGGTGTGGCTGAGTGGACTGGGTGCCAGCCTCCAAACTGAAAGGTCACTGGTTCAATTCCCAGCCAGGGCACATGCCTGGGTTGCGGGCCAGGTTCCCACTTGGGGGCGTGCAAGAGCAACTACTCGAAATAGCTTTTGCACACCAAGGTTTCTTGCCCTCATTGCCCTCCCTTCCCCTCTCAAAAAAATAAATGTTTTTGAATTCCAAACTGATGTACAGCATAACAATTTAAGTCAAGAGAACTATCACTTTTAAACCAATACAAAATCCTCATTAGAAATCCTGATTGCTCAGTTTGCGTCCCTGGCTAAATTCTTAACTATGTACCTCAATTTCCTCATTAAAATGGTCATACTACCCACCTCCAGAAGCACTAAACCAGTTATTATACATGTAAAATAATTTAAAACACTGCCTGAATAATCACCTAGTAAGTGCTGTTATTATCTACCCGTTCTACCTACTTCTGTACCCTCTTTACCTTAGAAAACAATCAAAATTAATAGTCCCTCTTCCCAGTAAAAATCGAAATACACAAACCTTCTAAACAAGCATGTAGCAGTGGAAGGTAGAGTTGGTTACCAGACGTAAACAGGCTACCTTGGGTGGCAAGCCCAGCAATGCAGTCTGGTGGTCTGCTGTCAACATACTAAACAATTTACAAGGATGAGTGAAAACAACAGCACTTACCTTCTAACCCTGACTCTGCCCAACAGAACTTATTCTGATGAAATCAGCATGAAATAGGACTTGTTATCACCTCTCTAATAGGTTCCTTCATGTGAAGAAGGTTGCAGAAGCCCTGGCCAGGTAGTTCAGTTGGTTAAAGTGTCATTTGGATATGCCAAGGGTGTGGGTGAGATCCCCAGTCAGCATACACACAAGAAGCAACCAATGAATGCATAAATAAGTGGAACAACAAAAATTGATGTTTCTCTCTCTCTCTAAAATCAGTAAAATTTAAATTAAAAAAAAAAAAAAGAATGTTATAAATACTACTCTAACCCCATTTTCTTTTTCTTCACACCATCACCACAACTCAACATTTTATATGTAGACAACCAATTTCCCTTTTGGTTCATGATGTAAGATACATGTCCAAACAGGTACTAAAATACACAAAGACTCAACTAAGAACACTAAGTAATCAGATATTTGATTTGATCTGAATACATTAATCATTAGTTTTCTAAATTGATTAGGATTCATCCCTTCTAATCTTTTCTGTCATTAGTATGTCAAATTTACAACCAAGCAAAAAAGGAACAAAGTAAACAACGTAGTATTTTATTTTGATATTGTTGAAGAGAAAACCACAGGCCGAAAACGGCATCACTCATGCTAAAAGCCCATGATACCAAGTCTAGATTTAATACCTGATCTGATCTAATTGCAGTTTCAATCTCTCCCAGCAACAACCTTTATCAGTCTGGAAATTTTTGCTCAACATCAATGAAGTAATCTGTCACGTGGGCCCTCTTCTCCCATCCACCAAAAGAGGCAATTGCATGACAGAAAGTTCTCTGCTGGAAACCCTTTCTTTTGTTAACAGCAACCTTGCCTTACCCTTCTTCCTATAAAAAAACCTTCCACTTGGTACAAGCCCTCAGAGGGCTGGGTGGGATGCTGCCCATGACTTAAAAATGTCAATTAGATCTTCAAGTTTATTTGGCTCAATTTTGTTTTTTTAACATCTTCGTACCTTGAAGTCAAACAGATTCTACTTCTTTTAGCCCCCTTTCCCACGAAAAAACTCTGTACTGAATATATTTTAAAATGTTCAGAAATCGGCCCTGGCTGATGTGGCTCAGTGGGCTGAGCACAGCCTACCAGGCTGCGGGCCAGACCTCCAGTAGGGGGCGCGCGAGAGGCAACCACACACTGATGTTTCTTTTCTTTCCCTTTTTCTCCCTCTCCCTCTGAGAAATCAGTCATCTGGACACAGTATGTGTAAGTTAAATAAGTAATAAAACAAGGAACTGCATTTTGGATTAGTTCTGGTACAGACAAAACTGACAAGATTTTCAAACAGGTATGGTGAATTTTTAAAATGCTATTTATTAAATTAACATAACATTTACCTAAAAAGACAATCTATGAAGTCAAGATTTTTACAATATTATATATCCCAGCCAACCTACCAATGTTTAGTTTCATCTACCCTCCAAATTTCTTAAAAAATAAACTGCACATTTTGAATTTGGCCCATTCAAACTCAGACAACTTTGAACAAGCATTTGAGACTCAATACTCCAAAAGATCGCTATAAATCTCATTTACCTCCTGTCAGTTTTAAGTTAATTCTATATACAGCAGGTCCTCGAATATCATGGCTTCATTTAATGTTGTTTGATTTTGAAGTTGATTAGGTGATTTAGGAACCTAACTTTTATACTGACTAGCCTATGAAACATTGGTCTCCTTATACATCATTTCACTTAAAGTCAAATAATTCATCCATGCAGTTAGTGACGACTTATATATAAGGTTTCACCCTTATCCAAAGTTAATGTGGCTTACTTCCTAAGTACAGTAAGTATAGTAGTATTAGAGCTGATACTAAGCTTTAATATCAGTTTTTCAGGAAAGAAAACAGGACCTATGTAAATGCTAATTTGAAAAGGTATTTTGGTATTACCTGTTTTCAAGAATGGCGAATTTCATTTTACAGCTCAGTTCCCTGAAACCGGGAAACTAGTGTTGAGTTTTTAGAGTGCAATCCTAACAAAACTAATCAGACAATGATAGTCCCAAACAGGGGCTCCTGGATCACATCCTGTACCCAGTTCATTTTTTGTACTCTCGAAGTCTAGCCCTCCTAGGCAAGATTCATTTACTGCTTCCCTTCACTGTCCCCTTTTTTTGAATATTACAAACCTGGCTAAGTTTACATTGCTCTTCATTCCACTGTATAGTTCCTGCACCATACCCTCACTTATCTCAAAAACTAAACAGCTAGTTAAGTATCTTATCTGGGAACTTCAATAAAGGAACTAATTTGTTAGAAAAAATAGAAGTCCTAGAAGAATTAAAGACACTGCAAGCCAAATTCTTTAGTATCGCCACCTTAAAGCAGTTCGAGGATCAACCCTTTCTGAATAAAAAAGCGCGGCCAAGACACCCATCCAAATTCTAATTGTACCTGAGGTACACCAAAATAATCTTTTGTTAATAACACCTAACATAAACACTTACACATTAATCCTTAAAAATTCTAATGGAGGCCCTGCATCATCTATTACCTAACACTCATACTTTTGTCCTGTACCAAAAAGATTAAGCCCAAATAGAAGCAGGTTAAGAGTTTGACACCCAAGGCTGGACTTATTATTCACCACTCATTTTCACATCCCACCGTCTCTACAGAATTCGGTTAAACGCAACAGGACCTGGGGTCTCCAAACTGCCCCAGATGGGGGCCACGTGCACAGGAAGCCGCCGGGGTTTCCCCGCCCAGCAGTCTCCGCCCCCAGCAGACGGAGTAGACAGAGAGCCCCCGAGCCTCGCAACTTCCCCGCCCCCTCTCAGCCTAGCAGCCTCGTCCCTTCACAGCCCCTCCCACTCATCGGAATTTGCAGCCTCCACCGTTCTTCCATCCCCCAGCGGCCCCCTCCGGGTATTAATTTTGAGGAAACGGGGACATCGAGGCGGCAATAGCTTATGCAGTCGAGCCTGGCCCCCACCTTGTACCCTGGGAACCAGCGGCGCAGCCGTCGCCTCCTCAGGACGCCCGGCCGAAGCCGTGGCCTCGCCCCCGTCCGAGCGGAAAAGCCGGTGGTGCTTAGTGTATCTCGGAGCACATTAGCACGGTCCCCGGTCCTCCCAGGCCTCACCAACCCCCGCGTCTCCTCAGCCGTTCCCGAAAAAAAGCGCTGGCCGATCCCGGGAGCCTCTCAGATTACGGGGTCTAAACTCTGCGGATGGGTCTGGCTCTGGCCCACAGAACGAGCCAGGAGGCCTTGGGCGGCCCGTGGCCCCAGCTCTCGGTTCCCTGTTCCTCCGTCCCTCCCCTCTGCGCCGACCGCGCGGCCGACATTACGTTCTCCCTTCTCTTTCAGGCCCCAATCCGTTACCGATGGCTAGCACGGGTATCCAGGCGGCCGGAGCTACGCAGTCAGTGACTCAGGGTGGCAGCGGGAGGAGCAGGAGGCGGCGCCGTGAGCAGATGGCGCTAAAAAAGACCCAAGAGCCCGCCGCTCGCGCTCATATACAATTAGCGTCAGCACGTAGGACCAGCTCCTCCGCCCTCCCCCTGGCCTCACCGTCTCCTAGCAACGCGAGCGGGAGGCGGGCTTAGGACAGGTTGCATAGCAACAGAACCGTCCTTCTTCCCTGACGACCTCCACGCCCTCTACGCCCTGCTTGGGTTCCACCATTCCTGCTTCCGCCCCCTGCTATGCCCTGGGCTATCTCTATTTTTTCACCCAATCCTCTGGAAAGGAAATTTCAACCCCTGTCATTCTTGGGAAAGGCCCTGAGTCAGGGACTGAGCCAAGAAAAGGGGCCAGCCGTCTAGTCCCCGCTCGCCACAGGGTGATGGCGAGCGCTGTTTAGTACCCGTCTCTGACCCAGCCTAATCCCTCCAACTCCCCTTTCCCGGGAACCATTTTGTCTCCCCGCCCATTTCACCCTGAGACCAACAGTTCTCTCCTGACCACCTCGGCGGCGGCTTCTACCGGTTTTGCTTCTCCTAAAGGGTGGATCTCCTTGGCTCCTGGGGGTTCTCCTCAGCTCTGCTCCAAAACCCTTTTGCTTGGCGTGTGGTCCCTCACCCTCATTTTTGCTTTAGTTGTTGTTTTTTTTTCCCTGATAGATGAAGGTGGCATATTTGTTTATTCTCTGGATGCTTTATAGTGAATATTGTCATGTTTTATCTTTCTGGAAAAGTAAATCCTGTGTAAATCCTCAGGACTGTGAAACAGCATGGCTATTTTTCAGTTGATGCTGGATTGACTAATAGTCACTGTTAAAACAGTGGTTCTTAAAGTGTGGTCCCGGTTCCCAGACCCTTTCAAGGAGGAGGTCAAAAGTATTCCTGTAAAAGTACTTACTAAAAAGTTACTCACTTTTTGCACTCTCATCCTCTCAGTGTTTTCCAGAGGCTACATGGCATGTGATATGGAAACATTGAAAACAGAAGCAGATGTTAGGATGCAGTCATCTGCTGTTAAAGGACACAGATTTACAAAAATGAAAAGCATGCCACTCAATTTTTTTGTTTTGTGAAGTTACCAATGAAAGTTGGTGCTAATTCATGGCAAGAGGGACTCCAATTTGGGGTTTGGTGAAGAAGAAAACTTTGTGCAAACAGATCAGCTTTGCGACAGCATGTAGAGCTTTGCTACAGTATTACAGCTCTGTTGCGAAGCAGCACAGATGAGGCAGGCCCCCCTACAGGTAGAAAGCACTGCTCTTCTCTGCTAATATCTTCAGAATTTCAATTCCAGCTGGAGAACCAGAGTCCTCACTCTTTGGTGGAAAAGAAAAGTGTGCAGAGGATCTGACTTGTATAGGGAGAAGTCCCTTCCCCTAGTCCCTGATTGAGCCCCTCATGCAAATGAGGACTACAAATCCTCACAGCTTGATTGGTCCAAAAAGCACTGTCCCAATTAGTCAGAAGGTAGCTGCTCTGATTGGTCAGTGAAGATGCTAATGAAGCTATAGCTGCATAGCTCTGATTGGGTGGGGAAAGTCTCAGTTTTATTGATTAAAATAGGATTTCAGGAACACCTTTATAAACACTGGCTCAGAACCACAGACAAGCAGTTCAATGAGGGAGATAGGCAGTTTTAGCAGTGGTTTTGTGTGACAGCCACCAGGAGCCCGTCTTAGTAGGTGTCTTTTTTTTAATCCTCACCAGAGGACATGCTGGTTGATTATAGAGAAAAGGGGAAGGAAGGGAGTGAGAGAGGGAGAGAAACAACAATGTGAGAAACATCAACATGAGAGAGAAACTCCATTGGTTGCTTCTCACACAATCCCCAACCAGGACTGAATGCGCAACCCAAGTACGTGCACCCAACACAAATGAAACCTGCAGCCTTTCAGCTTACAGGACAACACTCCCACCAACTGAGCCACTACTGGTAGTATATGCTTTATGGGGGTCAACACTTTTCATATAAAATATTCTTTTATGCTAACATTTATTTGGTTTATTGTTTTTAAATAAAATAATGAATAACTACTCTTAAAATTTCTTTAATATCTAATGTGATAAATATCAGTATTTATGTAAGGCGCATAAAAGTTTTTTGGGGTTCTGCCCTGGCTGGTGTGGCTCAGTGCATTGATTGCAGGCCTTCGAACCAAAGAGGTGTTGGTTCAATTCCCAGTCAGGGCACATGCCTGGGTGGCAGGCCTGGTCCCCAATGGAGGGGCATGTGAGAGGCACCATACATTGAGGTTTGTCTCCCTCTCTTTCTCCCTTCCCCTCTGTCTAAAAACAAATAAATAAGTTATTTTTTTAAGTTTTGGGGGGTCCTGGATTTTTAAAAGAGTGTAAAGGGGTACAAATAGTTTTAGAACCTCTTCTCTAAACGTTGCATTCCTTGAAACTTCAAACCGCCTAGAGTCTCCTATTGTAAGACTCATGTTTCACAACTATCTCTAGTCCATTTTAGAGGATACAGTTTTTTCCCTTGACACTCCCCAGTTTCATTAAAATGAGCTGCCTTCCCACTCTATACTACAGACGCCTCACTTTACCTACTCATTTTGATTCTTCCCATGCGATACTTTTGTTTTTCTCAACCTCTGTCTTTATTTTTATTTTTATTTTTATTCTTTGACTTTTTCCCCCAGCCTTCTTTCTTTATATATATCCTACTCAAAGACAATGTAAAGCTAGCAAGGTTTATAATAGCATCGGTAATGACTCCTCTAAAAGAATCCATAATACCTAGGCGGACCAGTGCTAAATATGTACATACACTTGGCACTGATTTCAATGGAGGCCTCTAGAGTTCTGCATTCTAATTAAAGCTACGCATGATGTGAGGTGATTCACATGTTAAAAGTGAACTAAATAGCTTTCTCCTCCTCTCAATAAACCTTTTTTGGCAGTAGAACTTCTGAGACCAAATTGAGAAGTGATGATACTCCAGCTGGCCCCCACCAATTTCAGGCACTAACCTAGGCCTCCAAATTTCTAATGCTTCAACTCCCAACCCCAGACTTAAGGGCTTATCAATACTAGTTTATATTCATTTCCCCTCCTCTTCTCCAGCCATTTAAGTCTAGAGAAGGCCAATCACTTATGCTTCAATTAAACAAATATTTATATGTCGGGAGCAACTTGAGACAGTGGAAATTTATTATTGAACAAGAAAGACAAGATTCCTGATTTTATCAAACTTATGTTCTAGTGAGGTTGAGCAAGTGACAGACGAGTAATGAAACAATTGTAGATATCATGAGCTATGAAGAAAATAAAATGAGACAATGGGGTAGAAGATGACTGACCTGAAGAAACCATTGATCTTTGCACATTGGCCCAACTTAGATCCCCAACTCACACAACTTAGTTGTCTCTTCTAACTACTATACATGGTGGTTCTGTCACTGAGCTTGAACTGTGATAAACTTTGGGGTAAAGTTCCCTTTTTCTTATTCCCCATTATTTTCATTTGATAGCTTTTTATAGCATCTTAGCCTAGTAGTTTAGAAGTGTGGCTTTGGGAGTCGAACAGCCCAGATTTTGTCCCTATTTTGTTGTGAAATTTTGAACAACTGTAAGTTACATAACGTGGTACCTGACATACAGTAAACACTCAATAAAAGTTAAATATTATAAACCTCATCCTAATGTTTGTATATTTGGTTTTGTTTGGGTTGGGTTTTTTTTTTTTTTTTTTTTGAAGTTTGAGGGAATTTTCTTGAAGTCTTCTAATAGTATTTAACACTATTTTTGCAAAATATTTTGTAGAAAGCTATCTTGTCACAAGTTTTAAACATGTTTTAATGAGCCAAAATAATTCACACCAATTACTGTAAGAGTACTATATTCCAAATTTCTAAATATTGGATACAGATACTGTAGAGATCAACCAGACAAGCAAATGACAGAAACAATATTTTAAATGTCCTTTTGTCTGTATTTCAGCCCCTAAATAGTAGGAAAGTGCTTAGGCTTGGAAGTAGGACAGACATAGATTTATGCCAATATTCTGTGACCTTGCACAAGTACTTATGCACCCTGACCCTTAGGTTTCCCCATTTGTAAAGTGCATTAATAATTCTAATAATACCTGCCTCTTTGTTAGCATGAAACAAAGAACTATGTAAAGCCCCCAGAGCAATGACTTACACTTGAAGTGCTCAAATGAATGTTTATTCCCCTCCCAATTAATAAGTATGCAAAATGTCTGAAAGCACCAACAATAATTGTCATCTAAAAACTGCACAAAGTATATTTAAATAACTGCTATCTTAGTTTTGAGTCTGGTTGGTTTTATTTTTTCCAAATCATTATATAAATACAATCAATCTCAATTCATAAAAGTATAAAATCAACCTAAATTCCAGTGCAGAATTGTGTAAACAATTGCCTTAAATTTCTCCCTTTGCATCCAAAGAACTATTAATAGATTTTTTGTTTGAAAATATCCTTATGTTGCTATGATTTTTAACTGAAATTTTTATTGAACCAATTGTGAATTCACACATGGTTGTACAGAATAACACAGAGAGATCCATGTAAACTTTACCCAATTTACAATGGTAACAATACACAGTCTTATTCAGATTTCCCCAGTTTCACTTGGGTGCATGTGTGTTTATGTGTTTTAGGCCATAATTTGTGTATCTGTGCACCACAAGCAAGATATAGACTCATTCTATCACCACATGAATCAATGATATTGCCCTTTTATGATGATTGGGGTATTTTCCCCCTAATTTACATGCCAAATATGGTCCCAGATTTTACTTTTTTCCTTGTTTCTCACACATTGACCACTTAGGTGGAAAATAGGCCATTCTTTAGTATGAATTTTCAATCTTTCTTTCTTTTTTACAAGATTTTATTTACTTATTTTTACAGAGAGGGGAAGTGAGAGAGAAAGAGATGAAAAGAAACATCAATGTGAGAGAAAAACACTGATTGGCTGCCTCTCACACAGCCTCAGACTGAGGACCCACTTGCAGCCCAGACATGTGCCCTGACTGGGAATCGAACCGGCAACCCTTTGTTTTATAGGATGACACCCCACCAACTGAGTCACACTCTTCAGGGCAGTTTTCAATATTGCTTATCTGAACTATTTGCAATAGCCTTGCCTTTAGTCTCCCTAATACCAATTTTTTATTCCTCTCTGATCTATATTGAGGAGTTATCGATCTAAAAATATAAGTGTAATTAAGTCTACTTTGTACATGATACTTTTCAATGGTACTTTATGTCTACATGACAAAATAAGGTCTACTAAGTCCATTCCAATCCACAGCCATCTTATTTTTCTAGCCATACATTCCACTACCCATGGCCATGAACCCCACTTTTTATGACTTTGAACTACTCACCAGACCCTCAACATGCCAAGGGTTTCTTTATGCTCTCTGCTCTTCCCTCTACTTATCCTTCAACACCTACTTCAAAATTTTATCTTCTCTGGGGAACCTTTTCTAACTTACAAAGGGATATCTGGCTGCCCACTTTTGTTTGTTTCCAGACAATTCTTTGTGTGTATGTTTCTATGTTTTCTCCTCTTTCAACATACGCTACACTAGATTAATTGCAGTAGGGAAGTGTCCTTAATTCTGTACACCCCTAGCTTGGACACTAACTAGCAGAGCAAGGCCATCAATAAATATTTGTTTGAGAGAATGAAATTAAAGGGAAAAAGCAAGGAAGAAAACATAGAGGGGAGGGTGTGTGGAGGGAGAAAGAGAAGTAGAAGTCATTGAAATTAAACCAGAAGTCATAATACTTCTGTTGAGGACAACAGCAAATAATCCTCTGTTGAAGACAGTATTACAGTGATTGTGGAGTCTATGTTCCATAGAGAAATGTTGCCATAGAGAAAATTTGGTGATCTACTCAATGCAAGAGGATTTTGGGATACAGTTTGGATATTGTTTCAATCTTTGTTTGGATGTTTTTTGTCTTCATCCATGCAACAACTTGCTGGTAAAGAAAAAGTAAAGAAATACTGAAATCCTTGGGATCATAATGAATAAAGAAAGCAAATCACATTGTATTAATTGGAGACAATTAGAGTCTCCATCATTGGGAGAATTGATAGTGGAATGTGGTGAATGCACACCAGAGTCTTATGCAACAGAAACATAGATCACAATATGGCAACAGGAATGAATCTGTAAAATGCAGAGCTTGCAAAGTAAAGCCACAATTAGATATCATCACACAGCCATTAGAGTTAGTCAAATTAAAAAAACAAAACAAAACAAAATAGCCCTGGCTGGTGTGGCCCGGTGAATTGAGTGCTGGCCTGCCAACCAAAGTGCTGCCAGTTTGATTCCCAGTCTAGGGCCCTTGTCTGGTATGTGGACAAGGTTCCCAGTGGGGGGTGCAGGAGTGGGAACCATGTATGGATGTTTCTCTGCTGCTCTTTCTTCCTCCATTCCCTTCTCTAAAAATAAAAATAAAAATAAATAAAATCTTAAAAAAAAAAACCCCAAACACCTGAGGGTACCAAAATGCTAATAAATATGTGGAACAATAGGAACTCTCATTCATTGTTGGTATTAAAGCAAAATGGTACAATTATTTTCGAAGACAGTTTGGCAGTATTGTATATTCACACCTGGGTATTTACCCAAGTGAATTAAAAATTTGTGTTCACACAGAAACACACACACACACCCAGAGGTGAACATTTATAACAACTTTACTCCAATTGCCAAAAACCAGAAGCAAGGAAGATGTCTTTCCACAGGTGAATAGATAAACAGTGGCATGATGAAATCCCACTTGTAATTTTTTTAAAAGCTACCGATTCACTCAACAACATGAATGAATATCAAATATATTTTTGCTCAGCAAACGAAGCCAAGTACAAAAGTCTACATATTGTATAATTCCATTTATATGACATATCAAAAAGGCATAATTACAAGAATGAAAAACATTTCAGTGGTTGCCAGGGTTTCAAGGGGAGTGAAGAGTTGATTTGAAAAGCCCTGCAGAGGGAGGGGTGTTTTAGGTTAATGGAATTCCTCTATATTCTATGGATAGTGGATACCTACACCCTCTATCCATTTGTCAAAATCCATTTGCTGTATTCAAATTTTTTAAAATCTACCAGGGATTCTAATGAGGGATCCTAAGTTGGACTGTAGACTATGACAAATTAACTGCATTACAAATATAAAATATAACCTCATTGAAGGGATAAGTAAAAAAGGAAATGACTTTGGAAATCAGTGTTTTGACTCAACACTGTAAGGGTAATTGCAAAAAGAGCTATTCATAAACACTGTATTCTATTTAGTAAATTTGTTTCTCATAGGGATAAGTAATAGGAATTATGAAATAATTTACCTATATACTATGATATCTATTTTAGTTTGCTAAGGGTGCAATAAAAAAGTACCAAACTGGGTGGCTTAAGCAACAGAAATTTATTGGAGACTAGCAGTCTGAAGTCAAGGTGTTGGTAGAGTTGGTTCCCTCTGAGGGCTGTGAGGGAAGGATCTGCTCCAGACCTTTCTGTTTGGCTTGCAGATATCTATCTTCTTTCTGTGTCTTCATATTACCTTCCCTCTATATATGTGTCTGTGTTCAAACTTCCTATTTCTGTAAGGAAACCAGTCATATTGGATTAGGACTAACCTTAATGACCTCGTTTTAATTTGCTTACCCCTTACTGCTATAAAGACTGTCTCCAAGTAAGATCACATTATGTGGTACTATAGGATAGGACTTCAACATAAAAATTTTGGGAGGGCACAATTCAGCTGATAATACTAGGGTCAAACAAATAAGTAAATAATTGTAGATAATGGGAGCAAGGTCTCTCATTATCAGAGAAAAAGTCACAAGGAAGCAAGGATAGAAGGCTAAAATAAGCCTTGTGGTACTGGATTGGAGCCAGAGATATCTGTATAAATTCATGTTTCTAGATAGGTGGATATGTGCATATATAGGTTAGTATATATACGTATATTTCCTAGTTCTGTCCAGAACTAGGCCCCCCAGAGGGCCTAGAAGCACTGGTATTCCAATAGCAATAAGCATGCCCAGCACCCAGAGTTTTATTTCTGCATACCACTCACATGCAATATAATAATTAAATATAAACAAATATATTTCGATTTTCAATCAGGGCACATGCCTGGGTTGCAGGCCAGATCCCCGGTAGGGAGCATACGAGAGGCAACCACACATTGGTGTTTCTGTCCTCTCCCTTACACTCTCTCTAAAAATAAATAAATAAAATATTTTAAAAAACAAATATATGTTAAATACACTGTATTGGAGGTAGAATGGAATGACAGTGGAGGACAGAAAATTAAAGGGGATCAATTTATTTATCTAGAAGGGTCTTATCAGGAAGTGGGGAGGAGTTACAAGATAAATATTTTTTTAAAAAATGGAATGTGACTTATGTACCTTTTGCCAATACTAGACATTCAATATATTTCACGTCTCAATGTTCTATCTTTATAGATCAAATTGTGATTCATATCTTGAAAGATTAGCTCTTAAACTGGAAGAAGTGAAGGGCAGTAAAATTAGATTTGTTATCAGTTGTAGTAATTTTTTTAATGTTTATGCTATTACAGTTGTCCTAATTTTTCCCCCTTTGTCCTCTTCCCACAGTCAATCCCCACACCATTGTTCATGTCCATGGGTCATACACAAATGTTCTTTATCTAATCTCTTCACCTTCTTTCAACCAGTTCCCCCTCCCCCTCCCTTCTTGCAGCTGTCAGTCTGTTCCTTGTTTCTGTGTTTCTGATTCTGTTTCATCCATTAGTTTATTTTGTTTCTTAGGTTGCAGTTATGTGAGATCATGTGGTATTTGTCTTTCATTGACTGGCTTATTTCACTTAGCATAATAGTCTCCAGTTCTATTCATGTTGTTGCAAAAGGTAGAATTCCATCTTTTTTACTGCTGCCTAGTATTCAATTGTGTAAATGTACCACAGCTTTTTGATTCACTCATCTACTGATGACTGCTTACACTATTTCCAGATCTTGGCTATTGTAAATAACACTGCTGTGAACATAGGGGTGCTTAGATCTTTTTGAATTGATGTTTCAGGATTTTTTGGATGTCTTCCCAGAAGTGGATTTGCTGGGTCAAAAGGTAGTTCCATTTTTAGTTTTTTGAGGAAATTCCATACTGTTTTCCAGGGTGGTTGCACCAGTCTGTATTCCCATCAACAGTGCACTAGGGTTCCCTTTTCTCTACATTCTCACCAACACTTGTTGTTTGTTGACATTAATGATGGCCATTCTGGCAAGTGTGAGGTGATATCTCACTGTGGTCTTAATTTGCATCTCTCTGATTGCTAATGATGTTGAGCATTTTTTTCATATGTCTGTGGGCCATCTGTATGTCTTCCTCACTATTCAGGTCCTTTGCCTAGTTTTTAAATAATTGGATTCCTTATCTCCCTGGTATTGAGTTGTGTGAGTTCTTTATACTCATGTATTTTGGAAATTAAACCCTTTTCTGATGTATCATTGGCAAGTATGTTCTCCCATACAGTGAGGTCCCTTTTCATTTTGCTAATGGTTCTTTAGCTGTGCAGAAGCTTTCTAATTTGATGTAGTCCCATTTGCTTATTTTTTCCCTTTTTTCCTTGCCCTAGGAGATGATATCAGCAAAAATATTGCTACACAAGGTATCTGGAATTCTATTGTCTATGTTTTCCTCTATAATTTTTATGGTATCATAACTTATATTTAAGTCTTTTATTCATTTTGAATTTATTCTAGTGTATGGTATCAGTTGGTGGTCTAGTTTCATGTTTTTTGCAAGTACTAGTCCAGTTCCCCCAATACCATTTTTGAAGAGACTATCTTTACTACATTGTATTCTCTTACTTCTTTTGTCAAATATTAATTGACCTTAAAAGCATGGGTTTATTTTTGGGTTCTCTATTCTGTTTCATTGATCTATGTGTCTGTTCTTATGCCAGTACCAGACTATTTGTTTACCATGGCCTTATAGTATAGTTTGATGTCAGGTGTGATCACTCCAACTTTGTTGTTCTTTCTCAAGATTGTTGAGGCTATTTGGGGTCTTTTTGGTTCTACATAAATTTTTGGAATATCTTTATAAGTCTCTGAAATATGCCATTGGTGTTGTGATATGAATTGCAATGAATCTGTAGATTACTTTAAGTAGTTTGGACATTTTAATGATGTTAACTCTTCTAATTCATGAACATGGTATATTCTTCCATTCATTTGTATGTTCCTCAGTTGCTTTCTTTGGTGTCCTATAGTTTTCTGAATACAGGTCTCTTACCTCCTTGGTTAAATTTATTCTTAGGTACCCCATTTTTGTTGTTGTTGTTGTAATAGTAAATAGGAGTGTTTTCTTAGTGTCTCTTTCTGATAGTTCATTATTAGTGTGTAGAAATGCCATTGACTTCTGAGCATTGATTTTATATACTGCTACTTTGCCAAATTCATTTATTAGATCTTGTAGTTTTTTGGTGGAGCCTATAGGATTTTCTATGTGTGATGTCATCTTGTCTGTGAATAATGACAGTTTTATTTCCTCCTTTTCAATTTGAATGCCTTTTATTTCATCTGCTTGTCTGATTGCTTTGGCTAGGATTTCCAGTACTATATTGAGTAGGAGTGAAAGTGGATATCCATGTCTTCTTCCTGATCTAAGAGGAAATGCTTTTAGTTTTTGCCCATTGAATATGATGTTGGCTGTAGGTTTTTCATGTATGACCTTTATTATGTTGTGGTATGATTCCTCTATTCCCACTTTGCTGAGAGTTTTTATCATAAATGGGTGCTGGATTTTATTAAATGCTTTTTCTGCATCTATTGATATAACCATGTGATTTTTATCTTTCATTTTGTTTGTGATGTATCACTTTTATTGTAGCAGAGTAAATTTGATTAATCAAAGGCAACTAGAAGTAAAATATGGAAATAAAATTTTAAATTTCAAGTCAACAGCAACAACAAAAATAATTATTAACATTTATTGAATGTCTTCTATGTGCCAGAAACTATTCTACAAAATTTAAAATATCACCTGTCTTAATTCTCACAACAACCCTAATGAGGTACTATTATTATTCCTCTGTTATAGATGAAGAGTTGAGGTTCAGAAAGATCCTCCAGGACCTCTCCTGGGGCTAAATAGCTAATAAGTGGCAGAGCTAGGATTTGATTACAGGCAGCCTGGCACCAGAGCCTGAGCCTGTAATTACATCTTTTCTAGTGAAATGCATAAGATGGCTCAGTATTCAAGGAGTTCACTCCAAGAAAAACAGACATATAAATAAGCAGTTACAACTCAATGTAAGTGCTAATTATAGAGAAGAGGGTAGCAGAAAAGATGTCACAGAAGTGACACTGAAAACAAATCTTGAAGAAGTAGTAGGAACTTGCTGTGTGACAAGAGCAGGATAGCATTCCTGGCAAAAGAACAGCCATATGGAGGAAATTTTGGCCTAGTTGTTGAAGGTCATGTAGGAAATACATGTGGAATACAAAACCATTCAAACAATGACTTTGGCCTTTGGCTAGGCATGGATTCTGTACACAGAAAACCTCTAGTCAAGTCATGAAATATGTTGGTATTAAGTATTTGTTTGTTCAGTTTGGGCCTATCATTTTCTGTACTTTCATTTGTCAAACCGAACCTCTGTTTAACTCCAGAAATGTCATTTCTTAGTAATGATAAAATGCATTTATGTAGTTTCACACAATCAAGATTTTTTATAGGTCAC
The DNA here is from genome assembly GCA_004027475.1 of Anoura caudifer. Taxonomy (NCBI): domain Eukaryota; kingdom Metazoa; phylum Chordata; class Mammalia; order Chiroptera; family Phyllostomidae; genus Anoura; species Anoura caudifer. The sequence continues at coordinate 18,218 of PVKU01003554.1, read as the reverse complement.
AAACCAGATTATATCAATATTCTAAAATTCTATGAAGAAATCTCTTTTAGAAACAGGCTTGAAAAATATGTTACAAAAATCCTGAAGAGTGTAATAGCAGGAGCTGAGACAGCAAACACTATGGCTTACTGTGTGTTGGGCAATGTTCTGAGCTGCCTATGTGTTTTAGTCCATTCAACTTTCAAAACAAACCTGTGAGGTAGCTGGTATTATTATCACAATTTCATAGACAAAGTCACTGAGGCATAGAGAGGTTAAGTGACTTAGGCAAAGTTGCAACAAGTTTAGTAACTGATGAAGCCAGGGTTCAATAAAATCAGGTAATTCCAGCCTGAATAGAAAAGAGTGATGCTATTTGTTTCTTTAATTCATTTCTTAATTCAGCAGATGGTCTAGTATGGCCTAGATCAGTGGTCACAAACTAGAGCATATACAGTTGCCAGGCAAAGAACGTCTTGTGTGAAGTCAGCCAGGTACAGGACAAGGGGGAATAGTAGGGACCATGAACAACAAGAGACCACAGGCTTCATTTCAAGGAGGCAGCTACTCCTTACTCTCAGCCAGCTATTGGCACATGGATTCAGTATTATCTTATTTTCTTATTTTTCAAGAAGGGATTTGAATGCATAGTTTCAGGAGAATAATTTTGGTGGGGGAAGGCAAGTATGAATTAAGAAGTCCTCAATATGAAGCAGAAGAAAATGGCAAGAAATATTCCAAGTAATGAGAACCAAAGGCCTGCAACCAAGACTACTTTACCCAGCAAGGCTTTCAATTAAGATAGAAGGCCAAATAAGGAGCTTCCCAGAAAAAAAAAGAAGTCTGAAAGAATACACCTCTACCAAACCAGTTCTGCAAGAGATGCTAAAGGGTCTGCTTTAAGGAAAGGAAGGAAAAGAGAGAGAAAGAGGAACACAGGTATGAAAATGGCAATGAATAAGTACCTATCAATAATAACCTTACACATAAATGGATTATATGCTCCAATCAAAAGGCATAGAATAGCTGAATGGATAAGAAAGCATGACCCATGCATATGCTGCCTACAAGAGATCCACCTCAGGACAAAAGATCTACACAGACTCAAAGTGAAAGGCTGGAAACAAATTTCCCAAGCAAATGGACAGGAAAAGAAGCCAGGGTAGCAATACTCACATCAGACAAAATAGACTTCAAAAGAAGAGCCATAAAGAGAGACTCAGAGGGTCACTTCATAATACTCAAGGGAAGAATCCACCAAGAAGGCATAAACATTGTAAATATATATGTACCCAACATAGGAGCACCTAATTACATCAAGAAAATCTTTGAGGACTTCAATAAAGATATTGACAGCAACATAATTAGAGTAGGCGATCTTATCACCCCACTGTCAAAAATGGGCAGATCTTCCAAACAAAATATCAGTAAAGATATTGTGGCATTGAACAACACTCTAGATGAAATAGACTTAACTGATATATATAGAGCCCTTCATCCCAAAGAAACTAAATACACATTCTTTTCAAATGTACATGGAACATTTTCAAAGATAGACCACATGATAGGACACAAAACTAGCCTCAACAAATTCAAGAAAATTGAAATCATACCAAGCATTTTCTCCGAACACAGGGACTAAAACTAGAAACCAACGCCAAGGGGAAAAAACCCAAAATCCTCAAAATCATGGAGATTGAATAGCATGCTATTAAACAATGAATGGATCAAGAATGAAATTAGGGGGGAAATCAAAAACTTTCTGGAAACAAATGAAAATGAACTCACAACAACCCAAAACTTATGGGACACAGCAAAGGCAGTCCTCAGAGGGAAGTTCATAGCGATACAGGCCTACCTAAAAAAGATAGAAACATTTCAAACAAACAACCTAACCCTACGCCTACAAGAACTCGAGGAACAACAACAAAGACAGCCCAGAGCAAGTAGAAGGAAGGAAATAACCAAGATCAGAGCAGAATTAAATGATATAGAGACTAAAAGCACAATTCTAAAGATCAATGAATCCAGGAGCTGGTTCTTTGAAAAGATAAACAAAATCAACAAGCCTTTAAGCAGGCTCATCAAGAAAAAAAGAGAGAGGACCCAAATAAACACAATCAGAAATGCAAGAGGAGAGATTAAAACTGACACCACAGAAATACAAAGGATTGTAAGAAATTACTATGAAGAACTGTATGCCAAGAAATTTGAAAATCTAGGTGAAATGGACAAGTTTGTAGAAAAATACAATCTCCCAAAACTCAATGAAGAAGAAGCAGAAAGCCTGAACAGATCAATAACAGCAGAGGAAATAGAAGCAGTAATCAAAAAACTCCTGACACACAAAAGCTTGGGACCAAATGCTTTCACAGGAGAATTCTACAAAGCATTTAAGGAAAAGCTAACCCCTTTCTTTCACAGACTATTCCAAAAAATCCAAAATCATGGAAGACTCCCAAACTCTTTTTCTGAAGCCAGCATCATCCTAATCCCAAAACCAGATAAAGGCACAACAAAGAAAGAAAACTTCAGGCCCATATCACTGATGAACATAGACATTAAAATCCTCAACAAAATATTGGCAAACCACATCCATCAATACATTAAAAACATCATACACCGTGACCAAGTGGGATTCATCCCAGGGATGCAAGGATGGTTCGATATTCACAAATCAGTAAATGTAATACATCACATAAACAAAAGCAAAGACAAAAATCACATGATCATATCAATAGATGCAGAAAAGGCATTTGATAAGGTACAGCACCCATTTATGATAAAAACACTCAGCAAAGTGGGAACAGAGGGAGTATTCCTCAACATAATAAAGGCCATATATGAGAGACCTACAGCCAACATCATACTCAATGGGCAAAAACTAAAATCTTTTCCACTAAGATCAGGAACAAGACAAAATTGTCCACTTTCACCACTTCTATTCAATATAGTATTGGAAGTCTTAGCCACAGCGATTACACAAGAAAAGGAAATAAAACACATCCAAATCAGAAAGGAGGAAACAAAACTATCATTGTTCGCAGATGACATGATAGTGTACATAGAAAATCCTACAGACTTGGCCCAAAAGCTGCTCGACCTAATAAATGAATTTGGCCAAACAGCCAGATACAAAGTCAATATCCAGAAATCAAAGGCATTTTTGTATACCAACAATAAAAGAGCAGAAGCAGGAATCAAGAAAAAAAAATCCTATTCAATACAGCAAAAAGAAAAATAAAATACCTAGGAATAAACCTAACCAAGGAGGTAAAAGATCTGTATGCAGAATACTACACAACACTGAAGAAAGAAATCAAGGAAGATACAAACAAATGAAAACATATACTGTGTTCATGGATTAGAAGAATTAACATCATCAAAATGTCCATACTACCAAAAGCAATTTACAAATTCAATGCAATACCTATTAAAGTACCAATGACATATTTCACAGACATAGAATAAACACTTCAAAAATTTATATGGAATCATAAATGCCCCCAAATAGCTGCTGCAGTTTTGAGAAAGAAGAGCAAAGTAGGAGGGATCACAATACCTGATACCAAACTGTATTACAAGGCCACTGTAATCAAAACAGCCTGGTACTGGCATAAAAACAGGCACATGGACCAGTGGAATAGAACAGAGAGCCCAGAAATAAACCCAAGTCTTTACGGTCAATTAATATTCGACAAAGGGGGCAGCAACATAAAACGGAGTAAAAATAGCCTCTTCAACAAGTGGTGTTGGGAGAACCGGACAGCTACTTGCAAAAAATGAAACTCGAGCACCAACTTACACCATACACAAAAATAAATTCAAGGTGGATAAAAGATTTAAATATAAACCATGACACCATTAAAGTCCTAGAGGAGAACATAGGCAGGAAAATCTCAGATATTTGACGCAACATTTTTACTGATATGTCCCCTAAACCAGGGACATAAAGGAAAGAATAAACAAATGGGATCTCATCAAAATAAAAAGCTTCTGCATGGCTAAAGAAAACAGTATTAAAATAAAAAGAGAACAAACTGTATGGGAAAACATATTTGCCAATGATATGTCAGACAAGGGTTTAATTTCCAAAATATATAAAGAACTTATATGACTCTTCTCTAAGAAGACAAGCAACCCAATTAAAAAAATGGGCAAAAGACCTGAACAGACACTTCTCTAAGGAGGACATACAGAGGATCCAGAGACACATGAAAAGATGCTCAATATCGCTAGCTATCAGAGAGATGCAAATTAAAACCACAATGAGATACCACTTCACACTGGTCAGAATGGCCATCATAAACAAAGCAACAAACAACAAGTGTTGGAGAGGTTGTGGAGAAAAGGGGACCCTAGTGCACTGTTGGTGGGATTGCAGGCTGGTACAACCACTGTGGAAAGCAGTATGGAATTTTCTAAGAAAACTAAAAATGGATCTACCTTTTGACCCAGCAGTTCCACTGCTAGGATTATATCCTAAGAACCCTGAAACACCAATCCAAAAAAAACCTATGCACCCCCATGTTCATAGCAGCACAATTTACAATAGCCAAGTGTTGGAAGCAACCTAGGTGCCCATCAGTAAATGAATGGATCAAAAAACTATGGCACATTTACACAATGGAATTCTATGCAGTAGAAAGAAAGAAGGAGCTGCTACCCTTAGCGACAGCATGGATGGAACTGGGGAGCATTATGCTAAGTGAACTAAGCCAGGCAGTGAAGGACAAATACCATATGATCTCACCTTTAACAGGAACCTAATCAACAAAACAAACAAACAAGCAAAATATACCCAAGGACACTGAAATTAGGAACAGGCTGACAGTGACCAGAGGGAAGAGGGGAGGAAATTTCAGGGGAAAAGGTTTAGAGGAACAAGTATGAAGGACACATGGACAAAAACTAGGGGGTGTGGGAAATGAGAGGGCAGTGGGGAGGGCTGGGGTGGTGGGCTGCGATGGGAGTAAAAGACAGAAAACTGTACAAGAACAATTAAAATAAAATTTAAAAAAAAAAAAGAAGTCCTCAATACGAGTAGTGCAGATGAGGATACCCAGGGAAAAGGTGAGAAAAAACAAGAGGACCAGGAGCTCCAACATTTAAAGATTTGGCAGAAGAGTCAGCAAGGACAAGCTAGAGTAGAAGAAAAGGCAGAGGAAGAAGCATCTGAGACACCAGAGGAAGGTGAATGGGCAGGATTCTTCAGTCCATTCTTGCTACAAGTTGATTTGATGTACTGATTCCCTCAGGTGAAAGAGTTCCCAGCCCTCAGTCATAAGAGCTATAGCAAGTTCAAAGAATAATTTTTGAAAGTCCGAGTGGGCTATGGCTTTCCTGTATCAGAAATTAGCTAGAGGAAAATCCTAGCATATTCCTACTGCTAATTACTTTAATGGCTCTAATTTAAAAGGTAGAAAGAAACATTCTATTTCCATTTCATAACTTTAGTGATATGTTATTAGCATTATAATTATTATTCTACTTCTTCAGGTGTTTTTTTAATATTCAGTTTGTTCTTAGGATATTTTGAAGCTTCTGAAATACTTATCAAATTTCTCCAGAACACCACTGATTTTTGTGGGAAAGCAATACTCATTTAGATTTATAATGACATAAAAGCATTTTTCATACCTACAAGTTAAACTTGGTTCACATATCAAAACTATTTATAACTTTGCTCAGATACAATTTTTCAGTAAATTTAGGACAGCTTCTTCTATGAACAAGGAAAGCAAAGGAATCCATTTATATGTTTGTTTCTAAATAAAATCTATTTTCCCTGTGTGAGTTTAGAATCAGTTGGAAGAAGGCAGGCAAATGGAAATCAAAGCACCACCTTTCTTACAGATAAACTGAGTTGGAGAACATGGCTTTGGGTTTGCAGCCGACTTCATCTCTAACACAGAGGCTTTGCCATAGACGCAGACCCCTCTGGACCCACAGCAAGGCAGAATGCAGCCATGGACTGATGGGTCCTGTGCAATTCTTCCTCCCGAAAGCCCTAATCACTCCTTCTGCCCTGGGCATAAACAATTCAGATGGAAAGAGTAAAGCAGGTTTTTTCTGCTGGAGGTCCTTCCACACAGAAGGCTGTGGTCAGGGAAATGGAGGCCTTTCTGTGTTATTCTTTACTGTCTTATCTCCCAGTTCATTCCACAAGGCAGTTCCTATCACCCACACATGGCTAAAGGCGGACTCACGCCCAGGCCATGGGATTTCAGAACAGTGACTTTCTTACTACCCTGGGAGGCTATGCCTCAGAGCTCTGTGGTTGAAAGAAATAATCCCTTAAAAATTCATTGGGTAGCCTGCTAGGGAAGAGGCAATAATGAAAGAGCCCAAAACAGCAACTGTCTGGGATTCAGGAGAATTAGACAAGGTTGTGACAGTGTTACCAACTGGTTGCTTGGCCATGGTCAGGTCATTCAATTCTTTGTTACTTCGTTTCTTCATATGTAAAACCAGTTTAGCAAACCCAGCCGTTCTACTCCCTAGATGATCAAATGAGCTAATTCATAAAAGCACTTTGAACCAGCATGTTATAATAAAAAATGAGTTATTATTTGGGATGAAACTATTATTTCAATAATCTTAAATAAAATAAAGAAACCAGTCTGTTTTTATGAAAGTTTACATTTAAAAAACAGATGTTTTAGCTCTGAATGATGTGGCTCAGTTGGCTGGGCATTGTCCCGCAAACCGAAAGGTCGCAGGTTCAACTGGCAGGTCAGGGCACAAGCCTAGGTTTTGGGTTCAGTCCCTGGTTAGAGCACATATGAGAGGTAACCGATCGATGTTTCTCTCTCACATCAGTGTTTCTTGCCCTCTCTCTCCTCCCCTCCCCCCTCTCTAAAAACAAATAAATAAAATCTTTTTAAAACAAGCAGATGACTTCAGCCTAGCAGATGTAGGTAGATTTATTGATTGATTGATTGTTTTTAGTTGAATTTATTGGGGTGACATTGGTTAATAAAATTATATAGGTTTCAGGTGTACAGTTCTATAATACATCATCTGTATATTGTATTGTGTTCACCACCCCAAGTCAATGGTAATGGATCTCCTTCCATCACCATTTATCCCCCTTTCACCCTCTTCTACCTCCTCCCACCCCGTTCCCTCATCTTACTGTTGTCTGTGCCCATGAGTCTTCCCTTTTTTTTTCTTTGCATAATCCCTTTACCTTTCTCATCCAGCTCCCAACCCCACCCCCTCTGACAGCTGTCAGTCTGTTTTCTGTATCCATGAGTCTGTCTCTCCTTTGTTAGTTCAATCTGTTCATTAGATTCCACATGTAAGTGAAATCATATGACATTTGTCTTTCTCTGACTGGCTTATTTCACTTCACAATACTCTCTACATCCATCCGTGCCATCGCAAAAAAGGGAATTGCCTTTTTTTTTTTTTCTTTTTTTACAGCCAAGTAGTATTCCATTATGTAAATGTACCATGGCTCTTTTATCCTCTCGTCTACTGATGGGCACTTAGACTTGCAGAGGTGGACTTAAATCCCAAAGCCCTCCACTCACTACCTGAGTAAACCTGGACAAGTACTCTCTTTAGGAACTAGTATTGTTCCCTTCGTGTGTGTATCTGTGTGGGGGGATGGTGGGGAGAGAGACACACACAGAGGCACAGCAAGACCAAGACAGAAAAAGAGACAAAGAGATTTCAAACCTAGAAGTTACTGTCTTGATAATTAGACAAAAAAATTAAAGAGGAGAGTCTAGAACCATTTGATGGGAAAGCCTCAAATGGTACGCATTTGAAGTGTATACACATATTTTGGCTGCCCTTCAGAACCTCGCTTGCTGGGTCATTCTCTGCAATCAGTGGGACACCACTACAGACTGAACGTTTGGTCCCCCCCAAATTCATACAAGCCTAACCTCTAATGTGATAGTATTAACCTCTATTGTGATGGTATTAGTCAGTAGGAGCCTTCTGGAGGTGATAAGGTCAAGAGGGTGAAGCCCTCATGAACAGGATTAGTGCCCTTATAACAGAGACCTCATTGAGCTTCCACCCCCTCTGCCATGTGAGACAGCAAGAAGATGGCAGTCTATGAATCAGAAAGCTGGCCCTCATCAGGCACCAAATCAACCGGCACCTTATCTCAGACTTCTCAGTCTCCAGAGCTGTGACAAACAAGCAATTGTTGTTTATGTCATATGGTATATGGTACTTTTGTTCAGCAGTCTGAACAGACTAAGATAGATATCACTAAACCCCCCCCCCACACTCACCTAAGGGACTTGGAGTGACAAAGGTCATCATTGACAGCCAAAAGCAGTTTCTGAAAGTTATTCTGTACTGAATAACTGAAACTCAGGGGGAGGAATAAGAATCCTGGGACAAGCTCTGTAGGTAGAGGATGGGAATGCACCTGCGTAGACCTAAGGAAAGGGGAAACAGACGAGGAACTAGAGATACCTGCAAGGAGTCTACAGCTGCTGTATCCACTGCAGCAGCTACTACCTGCATGCGGTATGGAGCACTTTAATGTGGCTAGTCCGCATTGTGCTCGAAGTGTATGATGCACATCAGACCCCCAAAGAAGCACAAAGGAAGAATTTAAGGTATTTTATTAATAATTTTAATGCTAGTTACATGTTGAAATGTTATTTTGAATATATTGGGTTAAATAAAATACATTATTAAAATAAATTCCACTCATTTCTTTTTACTTTTTAAAAAATGTGGCTGCTAAAAATTTTTAAATAATGTTTGTGGCTTGCATTACATTTCTATGGGGCAGCAGTGGTCTAGCCCAGGGGTCTGCCAACTGTAGCCCACAGGCCAAGCACAGCTTAATGCCTACTTTTGGAAATTGTTTTATTGGAACACAGCCCAGTCTATTTGTTTGCCTATTGTCTATGGTAGTTTCCCCTACAACAGCAGAGTTGAATTGTTGCAAAAGAGACAAACTATTCAAAACCTGAATCCTTTACTATACGGCCATTTACAGAAGTTTGTCAATCTCTAGTCTAGACTACAAGAAAAGTTATATTTAACATACAGCGTAAAATTATTTTATCTTGAATTCTGTAATTTCTTTTAGTAACCTTGACTTTAGGTAAAGCCTGAAACAACTGCAGACTCACACAATAGGAAACGTGAGGCCTCCCCCCACCATTTGCCCTTCTGCGGGCATTTGTGCAGAGGCAGCTGCATCCTATCAAGGAATCGGAGGTGGGGACCCACATCAAAGTGTGTGCGTGCACACGTGGGTGTAAAGGTAATGTGAGTCCTGTTTGAACTGAGAATGATAGGGAGAGACCCCGTGCTGACATAGAGTTCTAAAGGAAAACCTTTGGAAGCAAATTTTCAATTCTTTGTAGTAGAGATCCTCAATGTGACTAGTTATCTGGAGCGGAGGTGGAGGTGGTGCACTTTCACTAATGAATTACGTACTACACACAGGACAGAGCAGCATCCCTCTTCAAGCGGGGAGAGATGTGGGTTTGTAATCTGGTTCTGCCACTTACTTGCGATCCTGCTCAAAAGCTGTGAGGATGAAATGAAATCATGCTCAAGTGATTTGTGTGCTACCTAGCACATACCAATCATTGAGAAGCTTATTATTGTCTTCCTTTGTAAACAAAAGACAGGGCAATTTAGAAAGAAATAAATAGCAATAGTCTTAATTTTTAAAAATAATAAGTCATTTTGGAGAAAACTGGAAAGGCAGGAAGGAGAAAATGTAAATTTTTTTTCGTTCTAAAATCCTATCTGGCTTGATTACGAAATAAATGTGACTGTGTGATAGATAGCAGATGGTTCCTTTGTTATTGGCTGATGTTTTTGATCCTGCCTTCCTGTCTTCCTGCCCGCAGCACCTATGTCTGCAGAAGGGATAGTATGATGAAGAGTAGTCCTGTGTGAAAACGCTGCTTTAGAGTTTTCCACAAGATTCCAGCTCCCTCTTCACTGACCTCCTGTGAGAGGTTATTCCATTTCTACTGGGCCTGAAATCCATCTCCCTTCCCAGAATTATTCTAAGAGTTGGACAGTGTGATAGACTCCCTATCACAGTGTGATAGGCTGCAGTACATCTGAGGAGAAGGAAAGGAGAGGCCCCGATATTTATTTTATTGTGTGTGTTTCAGGACTTTTTTGGTGGTCGGTTGCTTTCCTGCTATTGAAATTTGATTTGTTTTCTATTTCTAGTTAAATGAACAGTTCAGAACCCTCTTCCTTGAGGCTTAGACTATTGTTGTTGTCTGTGTGTGTGTGTGTGTGTGTGCGCGTGTATGAGGCCATCGCTGTTGGAACTGTGCACTAGCAGGCATAGTTTTTCAACCTTGTTTCTAGGGATAAAATGTGGAGTCTTCTGTCCTAAGCAATAAAGTGGTGCTTAGCTTTGACATTCTGTTTTCCTGCCCCAGTTCATGAAAAAAAAAATATTGCCCTGGAAACCCATCAGGTTCCCTAGGTTTATGAGTTCTGAATCTTGTCTCCCAGGAGCCAGTGAGAAAGACTCTTCTAGAGTCTTCTGAGATTCAGACCTGCAAAATTAATGAGACTAAGTAAGACTTGCATTTGATAGCATCTGGCCCCTTACCTGATAATATTCTTTCCCTCAAAGTTCCCAATCCTCTGTCATTTTCTTGCATTCTCCAAAAAGAAGGTTAAGTGGAAACAGACTGTCTAGCAGGCTTTGGCCAAACTCCCTGACCTCTGAGGGCTTTCTGCTATTGTCCTCAAGCCTGTTGGAGAAGGTTCTCCTTTCACAATACCTCAGTAGACTGGTTGAAGCCAACCATCTTTTGGGGTTGAAGATAAAGGAAGGTTTGGTCATCCCACCTCTTTATTTGATATCTTAAAAAATAGATACTATTTGTTTATTTATTTATCTATTTAAATTGTTGTTCAAGTACAGTTTTCTGCCTTTTCCCTCCACCCCTCCCTACCACCCCAGGCCTCCCCGCCTCCCTCCTGTTTCCACCCCCCTTGTTATTGTCCATGTGTCCTTTATAATTGTTCCTGTGAACCCTTCACCCTTGTCCCCCATTATCCCCTCCCCTCTCCCCTCTGATCATTGTCAGCCTGTTCTCAATTTCAATGACTTTGGCTATAAAGTTTCCAGACCTGGTTACAAATAATTAGCCACTGAAACTACTAAAAGCTCTTTTCTCAATCTTTTAAAAATAAAGAATAATAACAAACATTTATTGAGTTCTGACCATGTACTGAGCACTGTGCCAAATGTTTCACTTTTGCTTATTTAATTTTCGCAACCTTTTAAGGTAGCTACGATTATCATTCCCATTTTCCAAATGAGTAAACTGAAGCATGAAGATGTTAAATTGTTTGCTCAAGGTCACACAGTCACTGAGTGTGAGAGACTGGGTCAATGACCTGAAAAGGCTCATATGCAGCAAGCACTATTCCAATTTTCTCTAGTAGAAAGGCTGTGGAGTATGGTGAGCAGTGCATAGGGCTCTCAAGTTAGACAACACAGGGCTTAAATCCTTCTCATCGTCTTACCAACCAAGTGATTTGGGACAAGTAAATTCATCTCTCTGAGCTTTGTTTCCCTCATCTGTGTTTTGAAAAAAAAAATAATACCTTCCTCATGGAAAGCATTGTTGTAGAGGTTTAAGGAGAAAACCTGTGGTTAGTGGAGGCTCTGGTAACACAGTACTGTTTTTGGAAAGAGAAGCTGTTCTTAGCTGTCAGGACAGAATTACTTACAGCATGACATTTATAAGAGGAATTACAAAAGTATAAATTTCCACTGATAGTTGGACAAATTACTTTCCTCAACTCCCACCTTAGAATGGTCTTGGTATTTTGTAAGGTTCTAGGAACTATCTCAAATTGGTAGCCAGTAATTTTAGTCATTCTAGAACAATACTGTCCAATAAAACCTGCAGTGACTGAAATGTTCTGTTTCCACCCTTTTTAATATTGTAGCCATTAGCCACATACTGAAGTGTGGCTAGTGTGATTGAGAAACTGATGTTTAAATTAAATTTTAATTTAAATAGCCATATATGGCTACTGAATTAGACAGCATAAACTCTAGATAATCTAATCAATCATTTACATCTGAAGAAGAGCCCTAGAAAAAATCTCTAGGCATTGGAATTTTTAATTTTCTGTCTTAATTGCAAGATAGGAAAAAAATTGTTTAACTATTTACTCTAATGAACTGTATAGGTATAGCCTAGATGGAATCAAGGTGTGATCTGTTTTCAGCCCCCAAGTTGTAGATCAATCAGTGTTTCAGACTATGTCAGCTTCCTTGCATAATCTTTTTGCAAGTTTCAGAAACATACATTCCTTCATTACCACTATAATGCTTTAGTTCATCACACTGAGAATACAACTAGGAATAAAAGCCATGTCATAGACCCATTCCATTTTAATGACTAAGGAGTAATTAGAATAAATGCTTTTCTGCTATAAAAAAACAGGCAGCGAAGTACCCCTCTATGTTGCTGACCTCATCGTTTCTTGTAGCAGAAGTTGTCCTAAGACTATCTGATCTATGGGCTGGTTGATGTCAAAGATTTTGGTGGTCATCAAACCTGGAGTCGAGGAGCTGTACGGGTAGGTGGTGTGCGACACTTTAACAGAAGCCTTAGGCAGACTCCGAAGGTAGCCCAGTTTACGCGGCAGCTTGGGGGCTGCAGCTTTCCCTGAATCACTCGGCCATCCAGGATGACACAGTGCTGTGCTCTGCTCTCCCTTTCTTTTTACGTGCTATGGAACTTGGGAACCTCAATCAGTACTTATTTAATTTTTTGATAAAAGAGTTTGATTATATTCACAAGCATTTTTGCTATCAGCCATCTAAACAATTGAGTGGAAATTCTGTCTGGGTCAGAACGTAAGTTGGAATCTTCTTCTTTCTTAGAACAAATTTGCTCCCTACGATTTAGTATTTAAAAGTGACTCTCCCTCTAACCATCAACATCAAATTTCTTGACCTCCCACCCTTACTAGAAAATTTCGGTCAGGAACTGATTAAGATACGTCACTTCCTAATGCTTACTGAAGCCCTGAGACCAGGAGAAACTGCTTTATTGTTACGGTCACTATTGATTCTTTTAGATCCCTCCCGTTTTGCTTCATATTGTTAGCTAACAATGCCTTTTTCATTTATTGAGGCTATCCTCTTTGTCAGAGGATTACATAAATCATCTCATTTAATTCACACTACACACTGATGAATAGGGATTAGTGATACATTTTACAGATTGAAAACTGAGGCTCAGAGAGAGTGAGTGTATTGCCGAGATCACATAGCTTGTCTAGGGTGCGGCCAGCATTAAGAACCCAGATCCTTCTGACTCCAAAATTAGAACAATCAAACACCAAACTATATTCTGTCTCGATTAACTGATATCAATGTACTTGGGCCACATAGTCTGCTATCTATAAAAACCATTCTTGTTATTTAAATGTAATCTTAACGTTTGGGAGTGTTTGTGAAATAATTCATTCGAATAGGGTTGGATTGTTCTACAAAACCATAGATGTGGTCATTTCTGTTATTTTGTACCTCTGAGTTCTCTTAGAGGAAAATTATCTTTTTATGTGTATGCTATTTTCACTTAGAACAAAAGCCCAATATATTTCACTTGGACCTTAACTGCAAAGAAAGTTTTGCCAAATTCATTGCTCAGCTATCACTATGAACTTAGGTGCCTAGTGATATCATTTGTTTACTCAATGTGTGATAATTGTAATTATGAGACCTACTGTGTGCCAAGGGCTATATCATACTGGGGACACAAAATATGGTGGTGAACAGGACAGAAAGTTCGTCAGGCAGCCCATAGTCAAACTGGGAAGAAAGAGCTTATACAAATATCAACACAAACAATGAACTGTAATTGCCACAAGAGTCACAAAAGGTAAGTGAATGGTTGTATAACCTGGCCAAACAAAAGGCCTAGCTTTATGGTCTAGTTAATCAGAAGAACTTCTGAAAGTAAACTTTGTTATTGTTAATCAGGAATTCTATTATGAACTGATATTTCATTATATATCATTTGATAATCAATATGTTAGAAAAAAACACTAAAATAAGTAAGCGGTATAAATATCCCTTTTACTTATCAGGGAACAACTAATAATAATTCTTGTGGGGTTTTTTTTTTTCAGTTCTTTTCCAGAACTCCAATTTTAAACATTCTTTAGAAAAGTATATAAAAACAGTTTACTGTAATAAAAATGAAAATTGAGTTGGAACAGTGTCATTTCTTTGGACACAACAAAGACTATTAGAGTCTTAGCCTTCAGATTAGAAGTTAGGAATGACAACAAAGATCACACCCAAAAAATAATTTGGAAGAACCAGCATGTTTTGCTTTGGAAGGCTTTAGTCCACCATCATCATTAAGAACTGAGATAAAAAATGTCATCATGGGTTAAGAATTCTGGATAATAACTTTAATATTTACTTTTATACCTAGAGCTGGCCTGAGTAGGGGTAAATGTACATCAATTTTCACGTGGATCAGCCAGTGATGGGCAAATACAAGTGTTAGCACATTAACAATAAAAAACCTGGACCCAAACAAGGCTCCCTTTCTTCTCACAGCATCACTTTCCCTGCCCCTGCTTTGGTATGTTCTATCAAGAAGCCGAGTGTGCTAATGTATCTTTGCTGGTATTTTCCCACTATGTTTTTCTCACATTCAAAAGTGGAGAAGAGAAGATGCTTTCAAAACACAAACAGCTCCGAGGTGGGGCTTCCTCAGACTGTCTCTCAGAAGGCTAGCTTTTCTACCTAGTAACTTGGAACCCCCCATACCTGCTCCTCACTGCTAGGCTGACTTGCCTGATACAACACGGTGAATAGATTTGATTTATGAGGCATCTTATTTGCAAATAAAAGCATCTCTTGAACGTTTCTTCCTAGCACCTAAAGTCAGCTGCCCTGAAGTAATGGGAATTTTGATACATAGGGGGTGGAAAAGAGAAGCCTTTAGAACACGGAGCACCCTGAGTGTCAGTGTATCCCGGGCCAAAGCCACAGCAGAGAGCATGGGACAGCACGTGCGCCCGAGTATTGTGGAGGGAGGTGCTTGCAGAATCAAGAGGAGGTACAGGAGGCAGTTGGGTGACAAAACAAACCAGAAAAGAGCTCTTTAAATGAATTACATTATATAAAGCATGCAGAATGGTTCCTGGCCTGAAATAATAAGTATTTACTAATCATTGGCCAGTTCCCCAAAATGAGAGAAAGTAATCGTTCTTTCTCCTTCTCCTTCCTTTCTCACTTCTTATCACATGGCCTGCTACCCCAGGGCTCAAAGACGTGACTTGCACAATTTGTGGTTCAGTTCAGCTCCATGTTAGGTGAAAAGGTTTAGTGAGCTAGCTCTGGGACCCGAACAGTATTCATTCTATTGTTTTTATGGAAAAAGTGTTTAGAGACTATTAGGCTCTCAAAAAATCTTTAAGCAAAAAATTGCTCAGTATTGATGAGGTTTAGAACATGCTACTCCCCAAAATGGTGTCTTGGTGCATTGACTATTTTAACCTGTAGGAATCTGAGAAATGGCAAGGTACAGGGAGGACTCTCTGACCTTCCCATGAAGTAGGTCCTAACACCTTCGTGTGCCTGGAGGAAAGGAGTATCCCTCTGTCTCTAAGACAAGCAGACCCAGAGAGGAATCTGAGCAAACAGACCTTGCTGTTTCCCCCAGCTTACTGCACTTAGTTCATACACTTTTGTCTTATCCTGACTTTACACTCTTCCTCAAACTCAGTATATAAACACTCAGATTTCAGTGTTCCTCAGGGTCTTCATATTCTTATGAAGGCTCTCATATCATGTAAAACTTATGTCAAATAAATTTATATGTTTTCCTCTTGTTAATCTGTCTTTTGTTAGTGAAATTTACAGGTCCCTAGCCAGAGAACCTAGGATGTTAGAGGGAAAAAGATATTTTTTTTCCTCCCCCACCGTTTCGAAACAATCAACATATATATTTTGGGTCTGGTTTACATTCGTAGGTTGAGACTTCCTAGAAATATGTTGGAGGCATATTTTATTCAGAGTCTTATTCTTTGTCTCCTGGTTTTCTTTTCATTTGCAAAGTATCTTTTTATTTAACCTTAACAAGATGAGGAAATAAAGACAAATGATGCTATACAAAACACAAGAAACTTGCAGACTTGGCTGTCCTGAAGGGTAGATTCCACGGGGTACAACTTAACAACTCTCTGATAAAGGCACATGCATGTAGAACAGGAGTTAGGGACCTGCATAACCAAGTGGAATAGACTATATCTAGCAAGCAAAATGTCATCACCCAAAAAGGTTTTCAGTAAGAGAATCAGCATTTAACAAGTTTTGTTCCAAAGAAAATTCATTGTAGCTAAAAAGAATGTTTCCTTTCAGATTCTGTAAAGAACTATAGAGAGATGATGGCCTACAAAATAAAAGCCCAAGGCACCATTAACTCATCTGTGTTGGTGACTATGACTGCTAGTTTGGTTCATGACACAATTGATTCAAGTGTAGAAATTGCCTTCTACACTGAAGAGAGCATAAATGAATAGATCAATCGTGTCCCAGTCCAGTGTGCTAGCCACAGGACTCTAAAAATAAATAAATGTCACCCGTGGAGAGCTTTGGAAGAGAAATGTTATCTACTAAAAAGGATACATTAGCCCTTTGTGTTTTTCCAAAGTCATACTGAATGACTCGGGCGATTCATATGCCTCAGAACTGCTCTGTTCATATTTTGATCCCTCAGCTGTATTTGGGTTTAGTTTTTGGGTTTTTTTTTTTTTAAGGGAGCTTGAGGAAGCAGCTTGATTTGGAGTTCCCCAAAGTGTGCGTGCCTATCAACTACACAGGAGAGGCTAAGTATGATATTCCTGGAGGTGGGCGGGGAAAAGGCTTCTCTCAGGTCAAGCTTGGAGACCTACAGCTTTCACATTTATTTGATAAGCAGCCTTCAGTTCTCAGAGAGAAGGATTGGGGCAGGGTGGGAAATAAGGGTTGACCAAGACCTCTTAGGGCACCAGGGACAGAAAGAAGGGCCTTTTGAAAGTGACAATGTGGTTGAAATAGGCTTCAGGTTAGTTGAGGACAAGCATTTTGCCCATGGAAACTCCTACAGTTACTTTCTGTTTGTGACTATTGATACTGGTTTTTTATTTATGGAAGTTTCCTTTTTATATAAATATTTCAAATTTACAAAGTGAGTTTATTTAAGGCAAATACTGATTAATATGGTGTTCAGTTATAACAGTTTCCCAAGCTGATATTGAAGTGAATGGTTGACATTTGGGAGCTGTTAGCTTAGCAAGGAGTGCTGGTTTTAGAGCCATTTTCCCCTGCCCTGGAGAACCTTCAGCAATTTACTTGCTTTCTCTGAACCTTACGATCCTCAACTAGAAAATGCTGGGATGAGAAACACAAACCTCTCAGGGGAACTCTGAGGAATAAATAGTATATGCTCAATTAATGGTTAGTCTTTTGCCTTCCCTTAGAGAAGTGTGGGAAAAACAGCAAAACTCTCACTTCATGGAATCCCTCTGCCTCGCCTCCAGACCAGTGAATTTCAGAATCCCAAGAATTTTTAAAACATGTAGTATTTGACTGTTTAGTCAGGGGTACTGACCTCTTTTCCCTAGATTGTCATATAAAAAAATGACAACAGCCAACATAACAGTAGCATCTGGTGTAACTGAACCAAACTTGTATTTTTTATCAGATCAGCAAAAAATATAATATATATTTTTGGTGTGCCACAGAATTTTAGTAATTAGTTTATGTATGCTATGAGATGAAAAAAGTTAAAATTGCCACTCTAGACAATAAAGCATAGCCAGGGATTGGTCAAATAACTAGATTAATTTTGTATGCAAACTAACAGAAGCTATATTTGTAGCCCAATTGTTACAGAGCAAACAGAAGGTTCTCGAGACTGGCAAAACACTTCCAAAGTCTCACTTTCTCAAACCTGAGGGGTCAGTCTTCCACAGGCAATTAAGATCCCGGACGAGCCCCCAAAAACTGTTACCGAGCAACAGAAAAGGTCCGTTATTGTCCGCCGCCTTATGGAAAGATGTCTCTCAAAGCCAGAGATTTGTGAAAAGGAAAGGAAATGTTTATTTAATACTATACAGAGTTAAAGTAGTGACTTAACTTCATTGAAATATCAAAGTCCTTCAGGATACCCACAGACACCCACAGTGCTTCCTATCTCCCTCTGCCCTAAGTCAGGGTACCGTAATTGCAAGGAAGAGAAGCA